>CM076572.1:547598740-547858486 GCA_034641835.2 Pinus albicaulis
AAGTGTGCTGTTAAACACCATGTTACACACACATGGTGTATGAGAAGGATGAACACACACACACACAAGAGACTCAACACACAATGAAGGATAAGCGTGAGGCTTTCTTATTTTCCATTATACAAAGATGTACATTTATAGTACAATGGTGTGACTCTTGGTTTCACATTCCAAGGTCACTTGGACTCCATTGCGACTTTTCGCATTCCACACCTACCCATGTAGGATTAGGTGTTCCAACATCCCCCCTTAATCCGAAGGGGTATGTGTGAGTCCAAGAAAAGAGTTGTAATACAAATCTGCAAAGTATACATGGCAGCACTTGGGCTGAATCAACTCTCCGAAATGTTGGAAAAAAGAGGTGGTTTTAGGATGACCACAAACACTGGAACGCAATACATGTTGCAGTTCCCGGAACTCTTCCAAAACTGGCAAGAAGCTGAAGGCTTCTGCTAGAGGAATTGTCCCTCATAAAAAAGGGAGACCTTCAACCTAAAAGAAGGGAGGTCTACTACCTGTGATGGTTTTAGGATTAACAACAACTCTGGAATGCTTGAAGCATTTCCTGGAACTCAACCAAAGCTGGCAAGAAGCTGAAGGCTTCTGCTAGAGGAAGTGTTCCTCATATATGAAAGGGAGACCTTCAACCTAAAAGAAGGGAGGTCTACTACCTGTGATGGTTTTAGGTTATCCACCAACCAAAGATGATGGTTTAAGGTTATCCACCAACCAAAGGCATGCTCATGGGCATCCGTGTCTCTGGCTACATCTCTGAATCTGGAATGACGAATTGTGGCTCAGGCTCGCTTGAACTGCTGTGTCTCTGGCTACAACTCTGAACATGGAATGAGAGATTGTGGCTCAAGCTCGCTTGATCTGTCGTCGAAGCTTGTACATGACCACCATTTTCCCCCCTGTCAGGGACAAGGTGAGATGATGGCGAAAACTCAACTGCAAGTTTGCTCAATATTCGTGAGCAAGTTCTAACATGTGTCTTAAACATCTTCTTGGCTGCTGATGCCCATTGCCAAGAAGCGATCCATCCAAGATGAATCTTGGTTCTTGCAGGAGGCTTGTGTCTGAAGCATCTGTCTGAAGAATGAGTGTGCCGACCACAGTGCTTGCATGGATGAAGATCAAAACAGTGATCTTTCATATGACCAACTCGATCACAATGTTGGCATTTCTCAATCTGTTGTGGAAGTGGAACAGGATCTGGAACAGCTGCAGGTGAACTGTCATACATGAATCCGGCACTCTGAAATATGATGGGCTTGGTGTAGTCTGGAATATGAAAGGTCACATCCTTGTCATATCCAAGACCAGTTCTGTGCTTGTTGTGGACAAGCTCTTCCCAAGGTCTGATGATGGGCTTGAGAAGTGTAGGCTGAGCTGCTGCGTCTGCTTGTTCATCTTCTCTTGTACAAGGAACTGAATGGGAATCAACTGGAACTTTATCTTCTTTCTTCTGATGAGATTCCTTCACAATATTCTGAACAAAAACAGGTTCAGAATGGTGACTCTTTTGCTGAAGTTCATCTTGCTGAAGCTGAGTTTCCAACTGCAAAAACTCAATCTTTTCTTGTGCATCTTGCAAACAACTTTGAATATTACAAAGAGAATTCTTGCTCATTTTTATCACATCATCAACATTTGAATGAATGAGGTTATTCAACAACACTAATGCCTCATTGATTTTAGCCATTTTCAACAATTTAGGCTCAAAAATAAATGAAAGGGTGTCGGCTTCAACCGAAAATGCACCCGTTTACAATGTGATGCAACAAGAAATACAAATGACTCAAAAGAATTTCCAACTATGGAAATCTCAAAGTACAAAATCTGCTCCTCAAATGATGGAGGGCAATCAACAATTTTTCAACAACTGGGACTCATGGACACAACTATGAAGAAGAAGCAATACAATACAATATAATAGAATATCTCTCTGCAAAAAATATGTGCAACAAAAACACTATGCACACAGCCTTGCTGGGCAACCTGAAAAAACCTTCAAACAAGTTGTTTTCAATGATGGCAAACATGTCTTCAAATGTCAATTTCTTTCAAAAAATCACTCTTATGCCACAAATCATAAAATGTAAATCTCGCAAATTTCTCTATATATTCGCTCATTTTCTTCATATTCCATTTCCTTCATTTCCGCTCGTTCATGTCTTTTTTGGTCTTCCTCTTCCTCTCTCTCTCTCTGTCGTTTTTTTTAATTAATTAAAAAAATGGGAATAATAAAAAATGGAGGGGAAGGGATTAATTAAAAGGGAGGGAATTTTAAAAGGCAAGGAAATTTAAAAAGATGGGAGAAGATTTAATTAAAAGGAAGGAAATTAATTTAAAAGGGATTTTAAAGATTTAAAAAGGGAAGGGAAAATATTAAAAAATTTAAAAACATAAAAAAAATGAATTTAAAAAAAAGGGAGTGGTATTATATGCAAGGGGTTTTATTAATGGAAAGAGGGAATTGAAATCGAATTGGGAGTGGTGGAATGGAGTGATAAGGGGAATGGAGGCACGTTGGGGAAGGACAGAGGGGCGTAAGGATGGATGAGCAGTGGCGTATAAGGAGGGCCAGCCAAAGTGGAATGTTGAGGGATGTGGGAGTGATAAGGAGGGGGCCGCAGGTTGTGAGGGCCGTGGGGAAGAAGGGTCGAAGGGTATGATTTAACTATCAAATTTTTTTTTAATTGGCCGTGTGTAAGGCGGATGGGCCGAGAGTGTGAGGTGAGGGTTAGAGCTGTTAAGTGATGAATGTGGGATTGATTACAGAGTTTAGGGAGCGACTGGGTAGAATGGGCGTCGAGAGAAAATTTTTATTTTTTATTTTTTTTATTTTTTATTTTTAAAACAGCAGAGTAGAGCAAGAACAGAAAAGATTTAGAATATAGCAGAATTTTAGGCAATAAAATATCTCAGCAGCAAAGAAATGCAGTCTTGAAACTCAGAAATATTTTTCAGTGCAAACTTATAAATCTTTCCAGCAGCAGGAAAATGGACTTTAAAAATGCAGAATTTTCCAGAGAATTTTAGCAGTAAAAATCCAAAAACTTCTTCAAAAACCCTTTTTAAACTATTTCAACAGCTCTTCAAAATGCAGAATTTAAAAGTGGGCAGCAGAAATTGCATGGAAGTTCAAAATGAAAACCTTCAGATGCACAATGCTGTTTTTTTTTTTTTTTTTCAAAACCAATGCTGGAATGCTGCCAATTTCTGAATGCTACTCTTTCTTCAAAATAAAATTTCTGAATGCTGCAAAATCACTGCTACAAAAACTCTGAATGCTGCAAAAATGTCAAGATTTTTTGCAAATATCCAAAGGCCATAAACACAAATGGCTCACTCAAATTGGAGCAGGGCCAGCAATCGCCCGCTCTGATACCATGTTAAACACCATGTTAAGCACACACATGGTGTATGAGAAGAATAAACACACACACACAAGAGACTCAACACACAATGAAGGATAAGCATGAGGCTTTCTTATTTTTCCATTATACATGATGTACATTTATAATACAATGGTTGTGACTTTGGTTTACATTCCTAAGGTCACTCTTGATCTATCAGGATTTTTCGCATTCCACACCTACCCATGTAGGATTAGGTGTTCCATCAACTCCTGCTATAATAAGCTTCTCTAGATAAGTTGTGTACAGTTGTTACATGCGATATAAGTAACATCTACTCATCTCATTATGGTAAAATATTAACATTCATATTTTAGTGTTATAAAAAAATGTATTATTCCAAAAGTACTACTATATTCATATTTTTACTTAACAAAATGGTAAAAATTTTTAACAACTATATTTAAAAAATCTATCATAATTAATAATTATACCATTAAAATTTCATTTTATTATTATTTTATTTATTTAAACATTTTGTGTAATTTTAGTTATATTTAATATCAATGATATAAAAATATTTAAAAAATATAAAGTAATAATAATGCTAAAATTTAATATCAATTAATTTTTCAATATTAATTTTAAATAAAATAATTGTTTGTCAATTTTTTGTTGTGTTTGTCTTAGTTTTGGGGATTATTCTCTCTATAGATTTTCACATACTGTAGAGGTGCAGCACCCATAACTAGCATAGCTCCATGTTTAAAAGGTTACACGTTTCAAAAATAATAAATTTTACTTTTTCAATGTCAATTTAAAAGCATTAACCTAATCTTGAATTTGAATATTTAGATTATATATAACTTTTTAACTTATTAATATTAGATTAATTATTAAAAATATAATCATATTATTTGTAATAATTTGAATGGATAGTAAATTATATATCGTGAATTTGAATTTGGATCATAAATTTACCTTTAACAAAAAAATTACCACATTGAAATTTTCAAAATTATAAAATTTAAACATCTTTACTCTTTACTAAAGTCAATACCATTTTCCTAAAATCACAAAAGGGAAAATAGTTAATTCAACACAACCAATCGAACTAAAAATTTTAATATTTTTAATAAATATTTGTAAATGAATTTAAAAGAAAACCCATATAAATGCTGGGAGAAGAAAAATGAATAAACCTATTTTTTTATATCATCATGTGAGTCATGGCAATAATAAAATATATATAAACTAGATGTATGGTAAATAAATAAAATTTTTTTATATTTACTCCATAAACCTTTTTATATTGAAAAACTTAAAAAAGAGGTTTTATTTAGGATGAAGCCTATATTTAATACCATAATAAATTTAATATTGCATACCTATAAATAAATACCATATTTATAAATAAGTATGGTAAATAAATAAATATAAAAGAGGCATAAAGAGTGTAAGGTAACAATAACAATGATACTAAATAGGATTATAAATAAAAATCTAATTATATAATGCTTCCATGGGCCAAATAACATAGTTTTCAAAAAGAGGTATGGCAAATAAATATAACATAAATAAACCGTGAGGTATGGTAAGTGAACAAAACCCCTTTTCATATTTACTCCATAATATGCTTTATATTTAGAATATTTATGTCTATTATTTTGCACAATCATAATGTTAGAAAGAGAGAGTAGAGAGAGAAGTGAGAGAGAGAGAGAGTGATGAAGTAGATGAGAGAGAGTGTGTATGTTTAGGGGTGAGATAAAGAGACAAGTAAGATGTAAAAAGGGAAGCAGAAGAGAGATAAAGAAGAGAGATGAGAGAGGGAGATGATATTAATGTAGTTGGAGAGAGAGAGGGAAGAAGAGAGAGGGGAGATGGGGGAAGAGAGAGATTATAGAGAGAGAGAGAGGGGGGGAAGAGAGAGGATTGAGGGAAAAGAGAGAGGGAGTTAGGGAGAGAAAGGGAGAGAGGAGAAGGATGAGAGGGAGGAGGAGAGTGATGGGAGAGGGAGAAAGTATCGGAGGGAAGAGAGAGAAAGAGAGATCAGGGGAAGAGAGAGGGAGTTAGGGAGAGAGAGAGAGAGAGAGGAAGGATGAGAGAGGAGGAGAGAGGGATTGATAGAGAGATGGAGTTGAGGGGGAGAGACAAAGGTCAAGAAATATGTAGGAGTGAGAAAGTGAGAGACAGTTCTTTATATCCATGGACTTCCTCTTCCCAATTCTATCCATGGTTATGTAAACACTTTATCCGATCGTCTACTTTATAACTATACTTCAAGATGTGTCCCAGACTTTGCATATGTTTGTCCGCTCTTCCAAAAGAGTTTCAGGTTTCACGATTGCTTGTGAAAGTCGGTTCACGATAGCATATGTCTAATGTATTAAATAAATACATGAGAAAACCAACCAACTTTCGATAAACACTGGAATCCACTACCTCTCGTTAATAGCATCCCCCCTTCCTCCAACCACCGTGAAGAGAGTGTTGATAGCTCATGTTTTGCATGTGAAACTCTCAAGATTCTTAAGTATTCTGGACACAAATATTTCCACCTTTCCACACAAATTTCCAATCCTGCAATAATGAAGGAGGCCTGGTCCTTCATCTCGAACTCCCCTTTGCAAGATTTTCTTGCATGAGTGTATCAACAAAGCTCAATACCCGTTAGTATTAAATCATCTACAAAAGCATAACATCAAAATACCTCCACTACATCCTGCATAGTTTGGATCCACCTCACTCTTTGGTGAAACCATGTCTAGAAGAATCGTCATTCTCAGGTGTACCAAGCACTTGAGGTGCTTTGTTTCACCCCATACAACGCTCTTTTTGAGCTCCACATGCATCACGCATTTCTAACTTTATCGTTTAAATGTACACCTCCTCAATGATTTCTTCGAGAACGCAATCTTCTACATCCATCCGATGAATGTGCCAACCCATCTGTACTAAGAGAGCAAGATATCCATATAAAAGAATACCTTGTGACAAGTGCAAAGGTTTCTTCTAGTCAATCCTCTATTCAGAGAAGTCCCAAACAAATCTTATTCTATACTTCTCAATGTTCTCAATGGGTGCCAGGCCTTGTCACTTCTCAGATCCATCTTTGGAACCTACCACTGATTTCCTTCCAGCCTGGGACAATCTCCCATGCACTGCTTATGACACTAATCATTCTCTTTATCACAGATTCACCGTGTGGAATCATGCCTTCCCTCAAAAGGATGAAGCCCCATCATCGATACATCCTTGCTCCACGGTCAGCTGTATCTAGTAATCGGGGTCAAGGACCGTCTCGTTCCGCACCGTGGATGTAGAAATTCTCACATCTGTAACGTTATCAAGATTCGCCGCCACTTTATGTAGTGTGCTTTTCCGCCTCTCGATGTTTGGCGCTGTAATGTTGTTTCTTCAATTCATGAACCTCTCTTGTGGATAATCCACATCTTGAGGCTCATCTTTAGGAACAAGTATCTTCCTCCTCTATACATGTAGAAAGGTAGCTCCTCCACACAACTTCATGTCTTTATCCCCAAGAAATTTGATATCCATTTACCTAGTCATTCCACTATCTAGTGTTACACACTTATAGTTGTGTTTCAGAAAATTCCCACAGCATCCTAACTCTGCAATGCGCCCAGCTCTTTCTTCCCTGCATCTCACATGAATAAACAGTGAGCCAAAATCTTCAAATGAGAAATATCAGTTTACTAGAAAACACCTCTTCAAAAATCATGCTAAACACTTCATGAGACAATGGTTTTTCACATAAACCGCAAAGCACATACATCGCCCACAAGTGTATGGAAGGCCCGATCATGCAACATCA
This sequence comes from Pinus albicaulis, assembly GCA_034641835.2. Lineage (NCBI taxonomy): Eukaryota > Viridiplantae > Streptophyta > Pinopsida > Pinales > Pinaceae > Pinus > Pinus albicaulis. Next base: position 547,605,941 of record CM076572.1, read on the forward strand.
CCCGTGGCAGCACTCCACGATTGTTCCGTTTTCCCAACTCACTTTGTTGTGGGTTATGGGGCGTCATATTCTCTCTCGCTCCTTCTCACATAAGTCTTTGAATTCACTAGAGATGTATTCACTACCCACATCGCCCTCCTGAGAGTCATCTGCTCTCCCAACTCTTTCTCAACTACGCCTTGAACTCATTAACTTCTTGAGTATGTCCCGCTCTTCGCATGAAGAAGATCTAGCACTACAGTAGGAAATATCAACAAATATCACATAATATATGTGCTTCTTATCATAAAGAAACCAGAAAGGTCCACACATGTCTATGTGAATTCTCTCCTCAAGGACGTCACACAACTATCATTCTCATGAAAGGTCTGAGAATTTTCTCCTGCAGCATCCTCAAAATCATCCCATCTACACAAGGTACCTTAAAGCTCCATAAATCTGCTACAAAATTTTCAAAGCGCCATGGCAAGATGGCCCAATCTCCTCAGCAATTTCTTCCCTCATCTCTGCCTGTCACTCTCTTTCTGCTTCCCCATTTGCAGCCACCATCACCAATTGACAAATATTATTAACTAATCTCAATCCTCCTATTTAATCTGGTTGTTTTATGGCTATAAAAGATTTTCCTACTCAAAAACAACATCATAACCTCTTGTCTTCCAGAGTCACATTTAGACGATTTCCTTTTCTAACTGAACATGCATGACATCCTTCAAGATGAAAAGCGTTGTTTCACTGACTCTCCCTCATGAGCTATCCATACCAGCCGCATCTATATCTACCATCACGCCCATATTGATGTACTCAAGACATGCTTCTTCCTGCATTTCACTAAAAAATCTTTGTCTCCGATAATATGGGAAAGATTGTCACCGTTTAAGAACCACATCAATCCCACTCATACTAAACAAAGCACAAGATTGTGCAGTACTTTAGATTAGACTGTGAAGTTGAGGATTTCTCTCCACATGGGGAACCCAGTCAACAACGCTCTTTTATTCTTTTTCTTCTCAGGTATTAGTGGCGAAATGCTCCATGCTAAAGGATGCTGAAAACACTTCACCTCGGGACAAACTATGTTTCTCGCCTTTAGCTTCGGATTTGGAAGAGCTCTTTCCCTTTTCCTTTCCTCGAGCTTCCTACAGCCAGTTAATTTCTTCATATCATTCTTCAAGGAAGATCCATCCCTGCACCCCATTGTCTCCTCCCTCATTGTGATCCCACCAAAGTTGTCTCTATCCTAAAGAAGCCCATCCATCTGGACAGTCTCGTATTATGCCAACTCTTCAAAGCCCATGATAACCATCATCAGAAGTTCCCTTTATTTAAACATCTCACACTACCAATCTTGCAGTGGACAAACTTTGAGGTATTTTGGAATACCTGTTTCTTTCCATTTTATTTTTCTTAAGCTCAGTTTTTAAGTGCCAACTCTCTGTCATTTCATGAATGAAATACTGTAAGTCTTCCACATTAAGAATGAGTACTTTCCAAGAAGGCTGGGATAAAATGGTCCTCACACCTCAACAAACTCTTCACACTTTACACTTTTTCCTCATGACTATACAAGTGATCAGGGAAGCAGGTTTTAATATCAACATCTATGAACTCCTTCAAATCATTATCATCCGAAGACCGCCTCCATCTTGTCCTTCCATGCTATGTAATTTGGTCTTCATCAAGGGAATAATTAATCAAATTCATTGAAAGACATTTCAATGAATAAGCTCAATCTCGTCACCATGAAATATTCTGCAGCAAATTTAATTCACCACAAACTCAACCGTCAATAGTTGCAATTCTCCAATGATAAACACGTCTCGATACCATGAAATTATAGAATCTATGAAGGAGTATGTCCAATATTCTCCGATATCAATACACTATTTTAACTTCATGCAAAATACAAAATTGTATTCTACCATTGACTAACTGTAAACAACCAAGATTGCAATGCACACATGGTTGGTCAAAATTCATACACATTAGCATAGCTACCAGAAGAACAGAAAGCTCCGAAGTCAAAGCCCAAACTATTTTGTGTATAGAGCAGTGCTAGCAGAGATCATGTGTCAATCTCACAAAGCTAATCATATCAAGCTTCCCGCACAATACAATCGCCACACACTCCACCAAGAACAATCAACAGTAATCAGACCGGTTTTGCTCTCTTGATAGCCTACCTCTACTACACAACTCCCCGTCAATGGCTCCAATGAGTTCGAATTGTTCGCATTGCTCACGTAATCCTCATTGGCATCTCCAATGAATGTGTGGTGCAACAGAGTGCAAACACTACAGTCACAATCGATAGTCACGCTTGCTCCTTTTTCACCCACCCTCCACCGAGTCTCCACCCAACGTTCACGTTGCTGTTAACTCGTTGTTCTGCATAAATAATGAGTTATTAAAGGAATTAATTTAATCATTTGATCTTACCAACCTAATCGAAAGTATCAATCAGAAGGAAATAGACACAATCAAATTAACCCAGCTAACTCTTGCAGGAAATAAAATCTAGAAATCAACTCACCAATCCACTTCTCCAACTCCACCAAACTCGTTTCACCTGAGTCTCCAACTTATCCCTCCATGTATGAACCACTTAGCTTCTAGAATTAATAATTTCTTCAAATTATACGATCTCAAATAACTACAATTGAAATGTCAAGGTTCAAGAGAATAAGATAATGTTTAGAGTCCAAATATTATTAAGAGCTAATAATAATATCGTACATGTCTATTTTTAGACCTATGGCCCAAAAATAGACTTCACCTAAAATGTTCAAAAATAGAAGTCCATCTATTTTTCTTAACTCACCCAACCATCCACAATAGTGCATCCCCAACCTATAGAATATGATCTAAGATAAATTAAAAATAGACTTTGCGCTCCAAAATAGCATGTAAGGGCCCAATTTATGAAGGCGACTTTTCACTAAGTCTATCATCTTGTTGAATCCCAATAATGAATTGATTTCAATGTAGATTATTTCAATCCCAGTATTTGATTGTTTTGAAATTAAATGCGTTGATTTCAAAGTAGATGGCTTACTTAATCCTATTTAGATTTTTGAGAAATGCATTGATTTTCACAGATATTTATAGATATGTGTGTGTGATAAGGAAGATGGAGAGAGGGGAGAAAGGATTAAAAGGAGGAAAGAGATATATTAGTTAGGGAGAGGAGAAGGGGAAGATAGAGATATAGATGAAGGTGAAGACAGGGAAGAAGAGAGAGATGCGAGAGCGGTGATTGAAAAAGAGAATGATATATATGGATGCTATGTTAAAAGTTAGGTGCAGATATAGGCATATGTATATATTATATGAGACAGGGAAGAACATTTCACCATATATGATTTATTTAAGAGACATAATTTATAACCTGTTTGATTTATTTGTTAGATGTAACTTTACTTTAGTGTAGATGTGCTTATTTCTAATGATATTTGATTACTTACACTAGATGTATTGATTTTATGTAGTGGTGATTAATACTATTTGATTATTTATAATCGGATGTGTCGATTTCAATTTAGATGTCGATTTATAATTATATTTGATTGTTTGCACTAGATGCATTGATTTCTAATGCACTTATTTAACTTATTTGGATTGTTTAAAATTTAACCATTGATTTCAGCAGTAGATGGAGATTTCTAATCCCATTGTGATTGTTTTGAGTAATGCATTGATTTCAGCAGATGTTGGTTTCCTAATCTTGTCTGATTGTCATATTTAGTGTAATGATTTCAATGTAGAAGTTATTTTCTAATCTTTTATTTTTATTTGTCATTTAAATGCATTGATTTCAATGTGGTATGTTGATTTATGATTTTATATAATTGGATATATGACGGTACATTAATTTTAAAGATTGATTAACAATATGCAAATGATTTTAGTGGAAGAAAAATTCATTGACAATGTACATTTTTAATTTTTGTGTTACAGTAATTTAACCTATTAATATTGGAGAGCAAGAGAGACAAGGGTACTGCTGTTTACTACAATGTACTCAGCAGATTTAAATGGTTTACAATTTATTTATTTTTCGTATAATCAATATGAAAAGATAAAAACTAACAAGGGGTGCGTAATAAGATTAAGAGAAGAAAATAGTTTGAGATTGATCTGAAATAGTTAATTGTTTATAACATGAGTACATTCTCATATTCACATTTTCTATTTTTCAACACTATTATTGTCACTTTGCATTCAAAAATATTTCATATCATTTTCTTTATCATTATAGTTATTAATAATATTTTATCATCTCACCAACCATAACTAAGAAAATTTAAAATTAAATGACCAGTTAACTTTAATATTTAGCATATTTAAAACATTATAATACATTTAATATATTATATTATTAGATAAATTAATCATCTTTATATTTCTTTATAGCACACAATCTAACTAATTTAGATCCATCTTAACTCCACTATTTGCTCAGAGACTACCCCCGAGGTGCAATTCTTCTCAAGTTTGCACTCTAAAGAGGTTTGAAACTAGAGATTTGATCCTCTTAGTGCTTGAGTAGATCCGGAGCAGATGGATCTAGGGCTGGTATTTGAAAGGGATTTGATTTCATCCGTACTTAAGCTTCAATGCTTGTATATTTGTTAGAAACAAATTTTATATGAAATTTTGAATGTAATATTTTGTAATATTTTAATTTTGAATAAATCCCCCTGAGGCTTTTCACTATCTTCTCACTTTCTGAATAACTTTTCCATCATAATATAAGTCTATTGAAATAAATTGTCACAGTTATATAAGATATATATTTGATGTTCAATATCATTTGTCTTATTTCCAGCTTTTCTTAAATTCCTTTTACAAAGGTAATTTTCTTGTCTCTTGGGCTTATTAATAAGAATTTTTCTCTGATAATTAAAGATTTTCTTATTTTTTGTACTTGTAATCATAAAGTTTAAATGCCTATCGCCTGTAGGACCATGACCATGGTTCTGCTCACAGTATTTGATAAACTCTTTGTGCTCTTACAAATTTATTTATTGTAGACATTTTCTATTTATTTATTCTAACTATAAATTCCTTCGAAATTTAATGGCTCTGGATACAACAAATTAAATATTTTTACTAATTAAATCAAGACAGAATTTGTAATAAAACTTATACTTTTATTTTCCACCTGTTAAACATGTTTCTGTACAAAGATTTAAACTATATTATTTGTACTATTTCCTCGTCTTTAATGTAACACATATAACAATTATTTCCTATTTTCTTTCTTTCTATTTCGAGCTTCTCGCCTAATAATTTCTAAAGGGATAGTTCATAGTATTATTTGACACTTTAGTATTGAATTTACCACTAATAGACAATAAAATGGTCATACACACTTCATTCTTGACCGTCATGCACATTAAAAATAAACAATATTAGACAAACCATATTGGAACTTATGTTTGTACTTTCCTGATACACTGATGGTCCACTCAACCTGAGAGAGGCACTAATAGCCCTTTTCACCTCTCATGCTCCTATCCAAAGTCTGAGGGCAATAGATGCTTTATTTAGAAGATGTCTCAGGATTACATCCAGCTCTATACTTCTCCTGCTGAGCTCCATTTGGTTTCAAATAGCTCTAGAAAAATCTAATCAACTGGCAGAAGTTATCCCTTAGCATCTTTCTTCTCAATGTAACTCTTCTCCCCTTCAGATTATTTATACTTTTTGGGGGAAGTAATCAGGAAATTGTTCTACTTTATGGAGGTTACTGGAAACATTTTACTATCTAAGCATCTCTTTACTCAAGATAATTATTCTATCTTTTCCTTTTATTTATGAATAAATCAAGTCTCATTTAATAGCGCTGAAAACATATTTACATCTAATTTTATTTAAAATAACGGAAATCAGATTATAAAAGTTTTTCCATCATAATTAATCGCTAAAAAATAGCAAGCAGCAGACCTTCCTCCTGAAAACAAGGTCCCAAGTTAGTTAATTCATTGGAACACTAGAGTTATGTCTTCTTACATGAAACTTTATCCTCCTGTGGTCTCCTCATAATAAAGGTCTGACTGCACCTTAACTTGGGGGATGACTCACCTTCCACATTATTTTATCTCTCGACCGAGAATACACCGAGGGCTCCTTCTACTAGAAAATCGCATCCAATTATACCCATAAAGGCACAAAAAGTTTAATTAGTTCCAAAGAACCTTCATATTAGCAAATCGTATTGCATCATGACCTCACATGTATGCTCGCCAATGTATCACATGCTTAGGGTTCAAAGGTATCAAGCTGAAGAATGACACACAAAACACATTATACATCATTATATGACTAGCAAGAGGCCCATTGATAAGCTTTCATAGTCCAATCCGTTCCAAATTTTGGAATGGTCCGCAATACCAGGGAGACAATTGGCGCAAATATTCCACCTCACAGCTCCTTTTTGCGTAATTTCATTTATTACGTGGTGAAACCACCACAAACTCCCCCGAAGGTTATCTTTGGGCCTCGTATATAAATTTTTCTAGTCTTGAGATGCCTTTAAGTTCACTAATATTTCAACTTCATCGCTCCATTTCTCAGCATGTCTAGTCCAAGTATCATCTTGGTTTTAATTACCCACTTATAATCAAGCACTGCTTCATAATGTGTTCTTTAAAGAACTCATAATATAATCTCATACCCATACTATAAATGAAAACTCCACCAAATGCATACCTTAAAGCAATGATTAGTATTAATTATTGAAAGATTAGTAATACATAATTAGTTATAATTTGTAAAGGAAATATTTGAAACATTTTATGGTTTCTAGAAAAGGTAATTTTGTTTTTGTCATGAGAATAAATGCACAGGAAAAGAAGTTCCAAAAAGTGGGAGATAATGATAAAAGTATTCTAAGAACCTAGAAAAAATATATTTCAATAGTTACCTGCCTTTGAGAATAAAGTATATCCTAAAGTGAGGAAACGGGTTTTGTTCATTAAATAAGGAAGAGTGAGACGAAGTTTGGTAGAGACCAAGTGGGAAATCACTTCACAGTTCCCCAGAATTATGTATCATCGGACTTGGGGTCCCGAGGTCACAAAAACCGTCAACGACTGTGTGGAGCACGGGAGCAGAGTAAGGACGTGACCGCCTCAAGGCTGGGGGACATCATCGTAGCTTGCACATTCATATAAGTAATTATTCACTTAGTAATTTATCGAGAAACAATATTATAGGATATAAAAGATAAAGGGGGTTAATTAGTTTCATGAAAATAATATTGTGATGGACAAATGTTTGAAGAATGAGTTCTGTGAATATTTATGAGTTTAGAAAAATATTTAAGTGAGTTCTCAGAAAGTACATATACATGAACCCTATAACATGCCGAGTTCTCAAATATGACTGTAAGAAGGAAATGCTATAAGGGAAGTGTATATACCATACTGTATAACAGTAGAGTGAATGTGTTTAACTACTATAAATAGTAAACTGCTTAATAAATTACATCAGAATGACTTAATTTCTATTAAATATGAGTAAAACAAGAATAGGGAAAGGGTGCAAAGAATGGGATCAAATAGTTGAACATGATTTATACAAGATAACTCAAGCAAGAAGCTTCAACCATAGAAGTCCTGCCATTTCAAACTATTGGGGAGTGAACTGTTGGTTCTAGGTACTCAGTTCAACCACAACCTAGAATACTGCTGTTACTCCAACTCATTTATATTTTACAAGAATTGGAGGTGGTCTAATACTCAAACAAAAGTAGATAAAAATCTTGTGTTGTAATCTTAAGAGATGGAAATAAAATAATTATGTATATTAAAGATTATCTTTTCGAACGTATAATACTTAGAGCAACCATCTACATCATAAGTAGAATAAAAAACAAGATCTATCAAAAGAGATATAGTGAGAAACAAAAATATATGGACTAGCTAGAGGTTCTGTGAATTTATAAAACTAGGCTAATAACATATTCTATATAATGAAAAGATATTACAGATATATGTAATAAATGTAAGGATAATATCTATTAAAAACAATAGGAATTTCTTGAAGAATTTAACACAATAGTCAAAATGAGAAACCCCACAGAATAAATAGTCAAAAAGCAGTACTGCTGCAATCATACTTTCCAAATTAGAAAAGCACATAAACCCAGTCCTGGTGAATCAACCAAGACCAAAAGGGATTGGTTTGGAGGAAACCCACTTAAAAACACCATTTGTAATTTAAAGAGTGAGCACCGCACTACATCAGCTTAAAAATTCCACAAATCAGAAGCTACTGCTTTATAAAGGAAAGAAATCACGTTAAGAAACTTGAACGGTCTTCTATAATCTTGAAGAAAATACTCCAAGAAGTAATATACTAAACATCACTTAGAAGAGGAAGAAGTCCCCAGGGACAGTGGGTATAGAGGGACTTGAGGGATTTAATTGATGTAGGGATAGATGAACTCTAGTTACGATACTCTAGAAACAGTATTGTTAATAGATGCTGTGAAGAAGCATTGAGAACTATAAAATGAAAGATATCACTGAATGGTAACTAGGGTGCAAGAGTTCAATAGTAGTCAGACAGTGTTGTTGGGTTGGACCAGAAATCAGGGTGGTCAGCAAAGGAGGCAATCAGACATTAGGTCACATAGGCTATTGATACTGGGATGATCTCCACACCAGGTCTAGTCTGGGTATCATTCCACGTAAGGTTAAACAAGGACCATAACTCGCTGAAATGTAGGCTGACAAGGCGTAAATTTTCGGCTCTTTGAAATAGATGATTTACCTGGAGCACGTTGGCAATCTGAATCAAAATCACCCCAGTTGATAAGCCCAAGGTGCATATCAATCTGGTGATAAGGACCCTGAGGGACATATTGAGTTTGGGCTGGGACCTAGGGTAGGCAAAATTGTTCTTGAAGGCTGACATCTGAGGTAAGGTACTATCCTTTGGGGCTTGTCCTAAAAAGGCATATGATTCCAGTGCTTGTCCTGGGAAAATCTCACCTTGAGGTTGACTCCTGTGTGGTAACCACTTCCCCAAGGTTGCCCCGTGCGTGAATCGACTACCTTGAGGTTGTTCTGCAACCGATTTCCAGATTAACTCTGCTTTGAATCGGATCGTTTGAGGCTGTTGTGGATTCGTAATATTACCTAATATCATAGTCATTTCCTCTCGCTCACGTTAGTTTAATCTAATCAAAACCAGATGATAACACACTTTCAATTGGTTGAGAGTCATTCTAGAAAAATTTTCAGAAGAGGCCTGATATTCCAGAAGGAATGCTGGAGGCCACTGTAAAAATGCTTCCTGTCCTGGGAAAACACATGACTCTCCGCCTACATGAGTTTACGGAGCAGTGAATCCCCGTGTTGCATGAGTTGAACCCGAGGTGGAGTAGTGCAGACCCTATCTCTAAAAAAATCTTTAAGGACAACACCAAGTGTGAGGTTCAACAAACAGAAAACATTCACGTCCCCAGATTTAGTGATCCAGGGGATTCTGGAAGAGACATTCCTCATCCGGATTAGTAAGTTCTTCAATAGAGATTAGTCTCAGATGAAGATCGCGTGGACGAATATTTCTACCCTAGGTGAACCTGTGATCGCGAGAAGTCAAGCAAACAACCTGAGGGACGTTTTCCAAAATTGTGTCTGGGCTTAGGTCTGGTGAGATTTCAGTTCACGCCCACTCCACCGGGAAGGAGAAATACTACCAGAACTTAGAAATCAAAACTGCCTAATGGTTGTTATGGGTGTTTATAATCAGATGAATTATTATAGATGAAGTTCCACTTCACATTGACCCCATCATGTATTTATATATCAGAAAATGTCTCTTTTCAAGATGACTTCATGGGGTATATACTGTGGGGTTTCGTAGTCTCCGAGATTGTTCCTGGCACCTCCATGATTAAATATTTAACTAATCACGCACAAAAAATAAAATTTCTAAGAAAACACCTAAAGTCTTTCTAAAGAAACAAACAGCTGAATCACACGCTTAAAAATTTAAGAGTTCAAACTATTGACACAAACATTGTTAACTTCCCGTACTAAAAATATCTAGTTGGTGATGAAATCCAACTTAGTAGGAATTCACACAAAGGGCGGGTTGGGAATGAAGCACCTTTCGACAAACTGCCAATAAATAGACTGCACAGTTTCCTCACAAACCATGTATCCTGGGTGAAGAGAACCCCCTAGAGTCCAAGTGATTTAATCGACGTCTGGCTCCTGTGTATAGTGAGATCTTTCCTTCACCGCCACCTTAGTGTTACCATATGTCGTGGACACTAAGGTTACCAACAATAACAAATATAACTCTGGGGAACAAAGCTTACTATCCGACCCCCACGCCCAAGGCGCAGCATCAGTGCCCAATCCTCTTGAAGGTCCCCTCACATGGTTAATCCTGCCTACCCATAAACATCCCGTGTTCTCGACACTGGTTAATCCGAGGTTTACCATTTGTAATGCGCTAAGAATCTTCTATCTTCCCAATGAAACAGAATTAATGTCTCAAAGGTTCGGATATGATTCCCATGATTGACTTCTTTAAGAGAAGCTTCCGTGATTATACAAATTAATTGATTTACTTCTCACCACAAGATTTATTCTACTGTTTGTTTTTTCTACCTTTTGGGAGAAATACTACTTCCCTACTCCAAGATACTAGCCTAAGCTTGTTATGATAAGAGCCCTAGAAAATAATAATATTGCTAGATGAATTTTGTATATGCTACATTTAAGATGTTTCTAAGTCAATAAATGAATAGTCTCTAGCAGTGTATATCAACTTTCAAAACACTAAAATGCACCTAAAAATGATACTCAGATAGTTTCTCAATGAAATTCTAATTAAGAAAGAGTTGAGAAATGTAATTTTTTACAACAATTCTCTTTAATACTAAAGAACAATTGAAAGAAAATATTTTTGTCTTTCCAAATAATAACTCAAAATGGAACAAATTATCAAAGTCTTCAAGAAAATCCTTTCACCTCAAAACTTGAAGCTACAAAACAAGTTTCAAAAGAAACTCATAATTTTTGCAAAAAAGCAACCTAAAACTATAAAACTAATTTCAAATCTAGAAGTTTTATTACCCAATCAATAAAAGCTTTAAGATTTTTTGAAGAATGTTTTACTTAGTTATTCAAAGAAACTAAGGATCTATCTTGCTCACAATAAACAGATTTAAAACACTCAAATATTTTTATAAAATAAATTCAAAAACCAATAACAAAGTTTCCTTTTCAAAGATTTACAAGAACAGGTGAAGTCTGCTTTAATAAAGGATGATTTCACAATGAGGTCTATCTCGCAAAAACAAAAGACCAAATGTAATCTCAGCACTTCAAACAAACAATGCTTCAATCGCTACAAAGACCCAAGAAAACAATCCAAACAAAACTTCAGGTGGTAGGGAAAATCATCAAAACACTAATAATTTAAGATTCATCTTTCACGTAAAGCTTTTGACAAGAAATAATCATCAATCTCAAGGTAAACCAAAAAACTCTAAATAAAAAATAAAGATAAACTAAAGAAATAAATCTAAAGTTTTTCAAAATTTTAATAGTATTCAGGTTTCAGAAGTACCAAAGTGAGCACGCATCGTTTACCTTTACAAAGATGCAAAACTACCCGCACCGTGGAAAAAGAAGGCAAAAGGCCTAGAAAAAAACTAGAGAAAACATAAATATCTCAAAATTTCTCAAAAACAGAGAAAACCTGTTACCCAGCAGAATATGTTCATCAACTGTGGTAGAAAATGTTTCCCTAAATCAGCACAGAAGAGAACCAAAAACAACAAAGTTCTTTCCAAAGAGAGTCGCCAATTTGTTGTGTGTGATTTAACCGTCTCTGTGGGACAGACCCGATTCCTGGTAATAAAAAGTATTCAGCAAATAAATATTTGGGCCAAACCAATTTTTCTCTAAGTATATATGATTTACAAAAAGCTCTATAGATGTGTAAAAGACTTACCATATGTCCGCTTATTTGAAGTCGCGTTTGTTGTCCCCGCGCTGAAGAATTTCTTCTCTCATAAACCCAATACAAATAAAGCAAATATTACATGAAAATTCATAGAAATCAATACAAGTCCACATACCAGAGATCAAGTGAATTCCATGAACTAAAACCATCAACTCGAAAGCTTATTGAGTGAAAATGAGTATATTTATTAATTTAAAAGAAAACTTCACAACCGAAATGATAAAGCCAAAACAGTCTCTGGTCCGCGAGTCTCCCTACTTTGATAAGCCCCACTTCCAACCCAAGACGAAAAGAGGTGTGTAATCTCTCCTCACAAAAGTCTTAGTTAACTGAGTCTGAATCTCAACAGCACTTAACTTCAAATATTCTAAAGCTTGAACTCCCTTTGAGGCTACCCAATGCCTCTTTTTATAGTGGAAAAGAGGAGGTTTTCTGTTCCAACTATGAAGGGATAGAATCCTCCTTCAAAGGGATAAGCTCCTCACATCAAGGGGTTAGCTCCACAAGGTAAGGGATACATGCACCTCATAAGAGCAGTTCTATCACCGCAAGATATTTTCTCGAAGCTTCTAGAATTCACTTTTATTGAGATTTTTGGAATTTACTTGCGCCTTTTTTATCTTACAGGGGCCCGCACCTTTAACACAGATAAAGTGCGTTTAGGTATGCAAGAGAGTTGAACATTAGGTGCGGGACCGCAGGCAAGATAGAGAGAAAGTGCGACACCAAAGTTTAGGAGATTTTTAGGAACATTTCTCTAATTTTCAAGGCTTGACATGAGGAACTGGTATGTTAAACTTGCAAAGGGAGAAATATGAGTAATAATGAGCTCATACACATAGCGTAATGTCAGGATGACAATTTTTACAAATAAGTTGGTCTCATAAAGTGCAAAGTCTGGAATAGATGATGTTGAAGTCTGTCATATATGAAGAGTGCATTACTTTATCATTTCAAGGATCATCCTGTGGACACCCCAGTCGGAACCTGTAAAACATTCAATGCAAAATATATATATATTATCGCTGAGGTAGGCATTCCCATACTCAGATCAAAACTAACTAGAAATTAATTCAAACTATTCTGATACGGGAATGATTTTGAGTACATCATAGTATAGACATGTGTAGACACAGTATGGACGCAGCCATCTGTTTATAAATAGTCCACTGTATGATAACAAAATTCCTCGCAGCTTGGATGGTGGAAACTAGATCCAGGGTCTTGATTTCCGCATCTTGAACTAGTACGATTCTATCCATGTGAATGAATGTGTCGAAGTCGAACATGGTAGAAACCACTTGATTACCAGTCAATGATGTAAACTGTTAACAAGTGTGAGAGTAACCACCAGTAATGTCAATGGCTCTCAAAGTACCCAGTACAATCCGTGAAATGTGAATGAATGATCTGAAGTCGAACATGTCACGGAATCATTTGATCGAAGGTCAATGATGTAACTCTATTATCATATTAGGAAAGATGCCATCGAAAGTATTTCTGTTATAAATTCCACTTATTTCTGATCAAATCTAGACAATGAGTTGTCGTCGATAGAAAGTGATCCTCGTAAACCCACAACATGTACCATAGACTGTGTTGAAATATATTATAAGACCGACTCTGTGGATGAGTCAAATGAGATATGTATATTTTATGAAGGAATGGTTTATTTGAACTGTCCTCTTGAACACATAACGACACTGCAGATGGCTTGGTGACAATTGACCCAAAGCTAATACCCAGAAACCAGATGAAGACTTTCAATGAGGTTTGATTAACTGTTAGGCAAAGGATTTCCCAACCCAGGTGAATGAAAGTGTCATGTTCAAGAGTGGTTAACTGGATTTTCGAAAAATCAAAATACAACAAACAAGTCCATTTTTCTCTCTTCCCCCCCACCATTTATGGCAAGTACCTCTTTATTTTTGACAAGCTTGAGGAGGATAACATTTGCTTGTTTATAAGCTCATCCTTCAGATGAGTCCAACTTATTTTAAGATTCGAACCCTAAGAAGGAGTGGTCTGTTCCTGTTTAGAATTGAACAGGTCCTTTACTATTAAATTTTAACGAGTCCAGTATAGGAGAAACTCGGTGTTTTTCAATTTTAGGGAGTCAGAAGAAAACTTGGAGAAACTCTGATAAAAATTTTTTCAATTTGGTCTCTAGTCCCAAAAAGACAAAATAATGCAGAGAACTCATTGACCTAATTAATGTAACTATACCTTTTCTTAGGCTTTAGTCCATTTCTGTGGCCGTAAAAGGGCAAAATGAGTTCTTCTTCCGATCATTCATTTACTTTAACGAGTTCGAATAAATTAGTAGCGGAAACATTTTCGAGAGTCCTGTTAGGGCTTAAAAGTGAACTCCAATGTTTCGCTTTTTCGTAAATTTTTTAAAGAGTTCGAAAAAGTGATTAAAGTGTGCTCTTTTGTTGAAAAATGATCAATTCTCCTAAAAAATCCAATTTCTGCACAAAAACTTGAAACATTACACATACCTGTTTAAGATAAGTAAAAATGCTTTCAAAATACCCTTTTTTAAAGTGAAAAATAAACAAATTTAAAATTCATCTATTCGAAAAAATCCTATAAAAAGGACTTTTTCAACTTCATTTACCATTCAAGCTCAGAAAAGTGAAAGCCAAAAATTCTGAATTCTGAAAATCATCCATTAAACGAGAACCGCGTCTCAATCCAAAACCCTCTTAATTTTCATTTATCCATACAATCTGTTTTAAAGTTTTAGATTTTAATTTCTAATGGCTTAAAAGTAGTTTAAGAAAATAGTCTGCGTGAGTGTCCAAGTGGGTACACATATGGGAATTGCAGACCGACTTTTTCCCTATGAAAAAAGTCGTGGGTCCGCACTTTCCCCACAGAGCACGTGCGTTCCTACGCACTGTGTACAAAGGTAAAGTGCGGTCCCCGCGCGTTTCAATTTAAAAATCAAATTTCTCTTTTGCCGCCAAAAAATTTTCAAATTGGATTGTTCTAATCTATCTTTTTATGCATTGTAGGATTAACAAGATGTTGATTTGGAGATAACGTGAGAATGAGGACATGGAAGAAGCCGCAATGCTCCATTTGCCCACAATGCAAGCATTAAGAGCATGCGGTCTGTATAAATTTTGGGCCATCCAAGGAATGAGGGCACAGGTAGACCTCTTGACATGGCTGGTAAATAGGTGGAACGTGCAGGACCAGTGTTTCATTATTGGCGGCCACCGGCTCGAAATTGAGCTAGAGGATATTTATTTTCTGACTGGTTTGTCCAAGAGGGGCGAACAACTTTCCTTGTTTGGGACTAGGCCAGGTGGCCAAACTGTCGCTAGTCTTTGTCAAGAATTCTGTAATGATGAGGCAAACCCCAGGGA
The DNA here is from genome assembly GCA_034641835.2 of Pinus albicaulis. NCBI lineage: Eukaryota > Viridiplantae > Streptophyta > Pinopsida > Pinales > Pinaceae > Pinus > Pinus albicaulis. The sequence goes on from CM076572.1 coordinate 547,621,315, forward strand.
CAAACGGATTGATATAAAAACTATCATCCGTCCCGAGTTGAAAGTTATTGCATTTAATGTTACCAGACTATGTGGGAGTGCAGCACTGCATGTAGCTACTGGTTCCCAGATGTGCATTGCTGTAGACTATTTTCGGGGCACCATTTTCAACTGGTGCGAAGATGTGTTGGCCAATGTAAAAGGCCAACTAACTAGAGCGAAAAATGGCAAACTAAATAACTTTGGATATGGATCCATCGTGGTCACTTTTTCTCTAGAGAGGGTACCCATGCTAGCTCTGCAGAGTATTCCTATTGATGCTGGTTGACCCCGAGAACCTAGGATGGTTCGTTGGGTTGCATTGATGGCCCGTCATGGTCTTGAGGGTGCTAAGATTATTCGATTTCCTCCTTCATATTTTCGTTGGCTGGACCGCAAAATTTTTGTCATCGAGGAATTTCCATATGCCGGGATAGATTTCCACAGCGACCGGGAGATGACTCTCCCAGCAGGGGAATAGTGGGATGAATCAGGTAAAATCATTTTCAACAAGTTTTTAAATTCTATTTTTTTTTAATTTTTGATCATCTTGACAATTAATAACCAAATTTTTTTTGAATGCAGATGTGGGCCCACAGCGACCAGCCCATCTCCAGCCCTATGACAGAAGACAACCAGTTGCAGTTGCACTAGCCCCAGTAGGCCAATCAACAGAAATCTTGTCTGATTTAGAGCATCATCTAGAGCGTCTGACTCTAGATATTCCAGAGACGGACATAGATGAGATCCCCCTTAGATTGAAAAGATACGTGATTGGTGTTCCAGGACCTTTTATGAGGTTCCTGTGTAGGGTGGCCCGGGCAATGGTTTCTTATCGTGATCACCATCAGTGATGGGATGATCATGTTGTAGACTCATATTTTTGACTTTTGTGTTATCATTTTGCCGATCATAAGGTGTTTCTAACCTATGATCGAGGACGATGTATATTTTTTGAAAACACTTCTATACTATGAAATATCACTATTTACCGACTATCTGTGTACATATTATGGATGTTGTTTGTTTTACTTTTTTGATCATTGCAAATGTTGATTTATCATACTAGAAGCAACTGCGTTTGCTAATGTATTTAAATGTCTTGGAATATGTTGATATTCAATGTAATCAAATTCACGTTCCAAGAGACGAACTCTTAAAAATAACTATAATAACACTGGATTTCTAATGGCATAAACCCTATTAAGCTGTAATACAACAAGTTCAGAATCCAACCTAACAGTCAAACTCCGAATTCCAAATGATATGGATTCGGATAATAACTCAATCACTGCACTATACTCATAATATATCAAGGTTCAATGCATGCCTACCCCCATGCATACACTAATCCCTTTGTCAGAGGGTGAATAGATAACTCCAAGCCTGGAAGAAATGTTCCAAATACGATAATCACCACACGCAAAACTAATGTAGGTTTGAAGAGACGTCGGAGATCCGGTACATCAGAGGCAAAACTCGTATAAGGTGAATAGTGACAAAACACACTTCTAAACTAGGCACGTTTGATCTAAGGTCACCACTGTGGTACAAACTGACTCCAATAAAAATTTCATACCAAGTTTGCTATTGGTATCGTCAGCCGTGTCTACTGGGTTTATCTAAAGGGACACCGTCAAAATCTATCATCTCATAGGCCCCTTTTTCCAGATTTCGCTTAACAATGAACGGACCATGCCACATAGGCACGAATTTCCCAGCTCCTAGCTTATTGTTGGCTTGATCATAAACTAAGACTAGGTCTCCTTCTGAAAAATTTCACGGGGTAACACTTCTATCATACTGAGATTTTATTCTTTAATATGAGCTCCTATTTGCTACAGTAAGATTTCATCGATTTCATCCAAATATTACACAGTAGCAAACAAGCCTCTCCTCAGACTGTAATGAGTAACGAAGGCTAATTTTAAGATTTAATTTCTGGTCTAACTTAATACAATCTCCAAATCCAACCAGTTGAAAGGGGCAAACCACACTACTGCCTAAAATCAGGTTCGATATGCCCAAAGTGCTGAAAATAACATGGAATGCCAATTTTTTTTGTGAATACCAATAATTCGTCTAATCATGGTGACTAAAACTTTATTTATGGCTTCAACCAGACCGTTGGCTTGCGGATAATACAGAGTGTAACAATCGTGGCGCAAGCCAAGTTGATCTGTCAGTTTAGTCATCATGACATTCCGAAAATGACTTCCATGATCTGTAATAATAGCTTGAGGAACACCGAACCTAGCAATTATGTGATTAAATACGAAATTTGCAGCAGTCTTTCCGTCAGCCGAAAATGTAGGCATCGCCTCGGCCCACTTAGTAAAATAATATACTGCTAAGATAATATATGCATGCCCCCTGGCCGAGTGAGGGTTACATGTAATAAAATCGATACCCCATTTTGCGAAAGGACCAACAGAAATTATGGGATGAAGAGGAGCGGGTGGCACGCGCATCTTACGATCAAAAAGTTGACAATTGTGGCATTTCTGGACTACATAAATACAATCTTTGAATAATGATGGCCATAAATAACCAGCGCGCAATATCTTTTGGGTTGTGGCATACCCAGACATATGACTGCCACATGCTCCAGAATGGCAATCATTTAAAATATTTTCAGCTTCTTCATGAATAAGATAGTGTCGGAAAACAGAATCCGCTCCACAATGATAGAGTGTATCACCAAGAATATTATACTGTTGGGATTGGAAGCGTATTTTCTGTCGCTGAGATCGTGAGATTTCAGGCCGAAAAGATTGGGTTTGGAGATAAACAATAATATCTCCATACCATGGATCGAGAGCACTGATAAGAAATAGAGATTCGTCCGCAATGGGCTCTTCTACCACAGTTTCAGTATCAATATTGGGGAAATCACACATCAGTTCTGCAAATGCCAAAGATTTCTTTGCCCTGGATTTCTCAAACTCCAAGTCAAATTGCTGCAGGATGACTATCCATTTGGAATACTTTCCCCCTAGCAATTGTTTGGTTAAAATGTACATCATAGGGTTGCAATCAAAAATTACTATGGTTTTACGTAACAAGATGTAGTGTCTAAATCTTTGGACAGCTTGGACAACTGCTAATGCCAATTTCTCCACGTGTGTATTTGATCTCAGTTGGATGCAGATTCCGACTAAGATAGTAAATCACATGTTCAGTGTTAGATTCGTCTTCCTGAACTAAAACCATCCCAATGGTGGAATGAGAAGTAATGAGGTACAAAATGTAATCCTAGTTGTAGTTGGGAGGATGCAATAACGGTGCATGGGTCAACACGTGTTTAAGTGCATCAAAAGATCGATCAACGATCTCATCCCAAAAGAATGGAATGTTTTATTTCAGTAACTGGGTAAAACCCTTTGTAAGCTTGGCATACTTAGGAATGAACCGACGTAAAAAGTTTGCTTTCCCTTGCAAACTTTGGAGTTGGCGTAAATTCGAAGGAAGAGGTAACTTAAGAATAGCTTCAACCTTCGACGGATCGACGCAAATGCCTGATTTCGAAACAACAAATCCCAGTAAGCGACCTGAATCTACACAAAAAACACATTTGTGTGGACTCAGCCTAATTCGATAATGCCGACACCTCATAAGATAGCTCGTAAGTGAGTGAGATGATCAGCCCTGCATGATGAATGAGCAGGTAAATCATCGAGATACGACTGCACAATGTGCTTAATGTCATGAAAAGCATAAGACATTGCCCTTTGAAAAGTTGCTCCAACGTTCTTCAATCCAAAGGGTAGTTTGCAATAAGCAAACGTCCCCCACGGACAAATAAAAGTTGTTTTTGGCTGATCAACAGGGAGTGTGTTTATTTGATTATACCTGGAAAAGCCATCCATAAAGGAAAAAATTTCGCTGCCGGCACAATCATTGATTATTTGATCGATATAGGGAGTTGGATAATTGTCTTTAGGACAAGCCCGATTAATATCCCTATAATCGATACATACTTGTATCATTCCTTGTTTTTTAGTCACAGGAACAATATTCGATACCCAATCCGTTAAGGGAATTGGATAAATGAAACCTGCACGAAGTAATTTTTCAACATCTGCTTTGATAGCAGCAGCTTTTCTAGGATGCATTTGACGTAGACATTGACGAACAGGTTTGGCATCCGGGTAGGTCTTGATTTCATGTATGAAAATTGATGGATCAATTCCTGGCATTTATTCATAGGACCAGGCAAAAACATCACGGAATTCTTGAAATAGGGCTTTATAAGTTTGAATTTCATCTTCAGTACAACAAGCACCTATATGAATGTTTTCAATTATTCCTGGTTTTACTGAAATGTCAATTGGAACCGTTCGAGAAATATTTCAAATTTATCCCAGAATTCATGATTTCCAAGAAATGGATTTGGGTTCTTGAGACACCATAGTAAAAAATTGCTGCAAAATCATCTCTCAAAATGATCGAGTTCAGGAAAAATGAAGACTAAGATGGGAGAATCAGAGAAATCACTAACTGATAAAAAATTTATAATCTCACTCATATAGATGAAATGCAGATCAGAAATGCTACAGGGATTGAACTGATGAGAAAGTGATTCCCAATGATCCCATCTACTGGGATCAATTTCTCAAGGAAGAGGGGCTCTGGAAAGGACCGTATTAAATATCCACATTAAATTTCCAGCACAGACTCAAAGGTATCACATGCTACTCAATTTAATCTAATCAGCCTGGCACGATCTAAGGATCATCAAACATAACAATGTCTGACGAAATCATGTGAATAGTTGTGGTAGGAGGCGATACATTAGGAGGAGGAAAGGTAAAAGTTCCTAGTAAACCAGAATCTTTAATCAAACCTACTCCAACATCCTTATAAGGGATAGTCGCTTTACCAACGTGCTGGATTGTTTCTGTAGAGGCTGGGTCGAAAGAAAAATAAGTTAACTGATCTATTGTAATGATCCTTCCTTGATATGGAAATTTTATGAGTCAAAAGACTGAAGAAACAACAGCAGTCATAGCATAAGACCAACTGCGACCCAGAAGAAGGTTGTAATCTATAGGGGCATCAACCACTTCCACATCTATATTTACAATTTTACCTTCGACCCCTATGGGTAAATCCTGCAAAATACCAAAAGGGTGGAAACCTCGGCTATCAAAAGCCTTAAGAATCGTCGGAGATTGGCTGAGTGTAGGAGAACCAAGCGATTTCCAACACTGAATCGACATAATACACGTTGAAGCTCCCTCATCAATCACAGTCTGAAATATCGGTCTGTTTTTTACTAACACCGGAATTTGGAAAGCCATTTGGTGAGGTAAGCGAGGTGTACTATTTTCTAAATCGAAGATTATAAGGTTAGAATCCTGAATATCTACAGCTCCTATGGCAGACAAAAGCAACTTACGTTGTGCTGGGCATGATTGTAGCACTTTCAAAGCCAACATTGCTGAAGGGGAAATAGCTAAGTCTTCAACAATGTTGTAATTCTGAGCAGCTCTCGCATGTGGATTGAAAGTTGATTTACGAAGAACACCTTTAGCAAGCGGTTTGATTATTAAGTCTGGATTTTGTTTCTCAATCTGTAGCGGACTAGAAACAGGAGGAGGTGTAGTTGATGTATTTGCATTAGAAGATTCTTCTTCTTTACCATCAACAGGATTCTTAGTACCGTAATCTTGCAATCGCATCGCAATCCTTACATGAAACATCATCAAAATTGGCTCTTCTGAAGTAGTCGAGGTAGAACCAACCATCTTGCTATCTTGAGTCGGAAAAGGATCCTTCAAGACAGCAGGTTGTTGTGAACCTTTAACGAATTTTGCAACCTCTGCTCGATGTGGACATTCCTTAGTAAAATGATCCTCGTCACAAATGTAACAAGGATAGCGAGGTTTGCGCTTTTCGTCATTGGATTCATTTTTATCAGTTTTCTCTTTTGAATTCTTTTTTTTTTTATTCTTCCCTTTATTTTTACCACCGGATTTAGATTTAGCCATAGATGTCTCTACGACATGAATGTCGGCAGAAATTTCGGGGGAAGATTCTCCTTTCGGGGAATCTAGTAAAGTTATAATAGGAGAAGAATTCTTTGAAGATTTCTTCTTACTTTTAGTATCGATCAATGCACCTACAATTTTATTGGGCATGAGACCCTAAAGGAGCAACAGCTATTTGACCTTGTTTTGGAAGGTCAGGGATTTTTTCATGTAAAGTACTTGACTGTGTATAAACGAGGTCAAGGTACTGAGCTTGAGCAATTACTTGCTCTTCAGTAACAACACCAGCCTTATCTACATCTTCAGTGATCTTGGGTAACAATGATTTAACAAACCATTCCGCCAAAATTTGATCCAGAATGTAAACTTTCACCAAACTCCTTCTACGTCGCCATTCATGAATATGATCAGAAATATATGTAGATGTAGATTGTTTTAGTGAAGTTAATAATTCCGTGCCATTGTCGTATCTGACAGGCAACTGAAAATGAGTCAAGAAGGCAGTTGCTAACTGACTGAAATTATTAAACGAGCCTCGTGGTAACTCAATGTACCATTTGGCAGCAAGACCAATAAGAGTTCTTTGGAAAAGACGTAAGCGAATCGAATCATCAATAATTGAATTAGACGCACACCAGAGGTGATAAGTCATGATGTGATTTGATGGATCCTCTCCTGACTTACCTTTGAATTTTGGTATATCACTGGGAAATTTATGCGGCATTGGCGGCCAGTACAGATAATAGAAAATTGGATCATTCGTAAGACGCGTCAAATCAGGTAAATCCAAAGTTGCAATAAATGGTCACTGACGGTTAGGGTCACGAAAACCTTGAGTAGCCAAAGCAGTTCCAGGAGGTGGATACCCAGGATAACTTGGAATCGAATTTTGCATTAGGAATTGTATAAATAAGGATTAACCTGACCAAACTGGGGTTGTTGAGGCTGCTGATAAGTATAGCCAAGGTACGGTTGATACTGATAACTTGGATTTTGTGAACCGAGATCGAATTGAGAATATCCCTGGTATGGTTGATACGTGAATTGCGGTTGACTTGTGACAACTATACCTCTGCACTATTAGACTCCACAGTATCCTAACTAAGTTTGAAACCAAGGTCCCAATCGGGGTATAGAGACTATGAGACTAGCGATTCTGTGGATAGATGAACAATTTTGAGTTACGTATACCCGTAAACAAAGTTACAAAGCTGAATGTATCGCTATGTGCTAGTCATAGCTTTATATGAATCGAGGGTACTAGGCGATATTGGTCGAATGGTAATCTATGCAAGAGTTTGAATAGTAGGGTCGATAGGGTCAATGGGTTTGGATCTGGGAATCACACAGCCCAGCTGTTGAAAAGTGTTAACCATGCACAGGGCCTGCAAAGTAGGCTATTGATACTGTATTGATCCCACACCATATTCATTCCTGGGTATTGTCCCGCAGTAAGTTTGAATGCATGACCATGGCCGGTTGGAACGTAGGGTCAGATGGGCGCGGTGTACCGTCTCTTGGAATAGTATTTAATCACCTGTATAGTCGTTGTACCTTGTGGGTACTGACCTTGAGGTTGATAACCCTGAGGCGCGTACTGAAGCTGGGGTTGATAAGGACCTTAAAGAGCATATTGATCTTGGGGTTGACCCTGGGGTATGTACTATCCTGAAGGTTGATATCCTTGAGGTATGTACTATCCTTGGGGTTGTCCCCCAAAATAATATGATTCCACAGTTTGTCCTGGGGAAAAGATACCTTGAGGTTGACTCCCAGGTGGTAACTGACTTCCTGAAGGTTGCCCCCCAGGCAGTAACTGACTACCTTGAGGTTGCCCCCTAGGCGGTAACTGATTTCCCTGAGATTGCCCTTCAGGCGGTAACTGACTTCCTTGAGGTTGCGGATTTGGAATATTACCGGACATCATAAAGATTTTCTCTTTGTTCGACGTTTCAGTTTTAATTCCACTTAAACCAGATGATAACATGCTTGCAATCGATTGAGGAGCTGCCCCCGAGAAAGTACCAGACAGAGCCTGATATCCCGAAGGAACAGAAGGGCCACCACATAAAAATGCTTCCAGTGTCTGGGAAAACATGGATGACTCTCCTGCCATAATGGATGACGGATAGTAACCTCTGGGTGTTGGATGAAATGGAACTCGAGGTGGAGAAAAAGAAAGACCCAGATTCTCCAAAAAAATCGTTAAGGACAAATACCAAGCAGTAGTTCGAATGGGGCTGTAGAAAATTGATTCACGTTCCCTAAGATTTAAAGACTGAGGGGATTCGGGGAAAGATATATCTTCGTTTGGATTAGTAAGTTCTTCAATAGAGATTAGTCTAGATGGAAGATCGTCAGTGACAATATTTCTTACCCTAGGTGAACCAGGATCGCTAGAAGTTGGCGAAATAAATTCTGAGGACGTTTCCAAAACAGAAGGTTTAGTTTCAGGTACAGAGATTTCAGGTTCGTCAGCTAATTCACTGGAAGGAGAAATACTACCAGTAACTTCAGAAACTAAAATCGGCTCTTGAATGTGTTCTGTTATGGGTGTTTGATAATCAGGATGAACCACTATAGATGAAGTTCCAACTTCTGTTGATTTAATCCTACCGCTACTAGATGATACCAGAGCACGAAGCCCTTCAAGCTGACTTGGTGTATGTTCAGGGGGTTTCCCTTGTAGTCTCAGGGATTGTCTCGGAAATTCCGCCACGATTAAATATTTAACTAATCACGCGTAAACAAAGAAAATTTCAATGAAAAAACCTAAAGTCTCTAAAGAAACAAACAGTTGAATCACACGCTTAAAATCTAAGAGTTCAAACCACACACAAACAATAACTTCCCACACTAAAAACACTAGTTGGTGATGAAATCCAACTTAGTAGAAATTCAATACAGAAAGGGAGGTTGGAATAGTTACCCCGACAACCTGCTTAATGAAATAGACTGGCACAAGTTTCCTCACAAAACCATCTCGTGTGAAGAGAACCCCCCAGAGATTCCAAGTGAGTCTAGTCGACGTCTGCTCCAGGTACAGTGAGATCTTTCCTTCACCATCACCTTAGGAAATAATCTTAAGTTTGTGGACACTAAGGTTACCAATAATGTGCGATAACTGGGGGAATATCGCCTCATGATCCGATCTCATGCATTGCAAGGGTAGTAACAAAGCCTAATCCCTCTTGAAGGTCCCTCGATACATAATCGAAGGCTTTATCATATCTGGGACCTCTGTGTCTTCTATTAATGTCAATCCTATTGTTTACCTAGGACATGCGTAAAATCTTTTTCATCTTCCCTAATGTGAATTAGAATTGATTGTCTCAGTGGTCTGATATGATCTCTCGTATCAATTTCTTTAAGAGAAGCTTCCCAGATTATACACCATAATTGATTTATTTCCCACTGCAATATTTGTTCTACTTGTTTGTTTTTTCTACCTTGGAGAGTTAATGATCTTCTACTCCAAGATACTAGTCAAGCTATGTTGGTGATAAGAGCCCTAGAAAATAAAAATATTGTTAGATGACTTTAATTACATGCATTTACAGAATGTCGTAATTCAATGGGCATGGAAATGAAACTTCCCCATAAAAGAAGACTCGACTTCAAAAAACACAAAAAATGCGCCTAAAAATGATCGTTTCCTTTCAATGAAATTATAATTAAGAAAGAGTTGGAGAATGCAATTCTTTTAATAAAAAATTCCTTCTTTAAACGTAAAGAACAATTGAAAGAAAATATTTTTGTCTTTCCAACAATAACTCAAAATGGAACAAATTATCAAAACTCCTAAGAAAATCATTTCACTTTCAAAAACTTGAAGCTACAAAACAAGTTTCCTTCAAAAGAAATCTACAATTTTTTTTAAAAAAAGCACTCAAAACTATAAAACTAATTCTGAGCTCTACAAGTTTTAATATTCTAATCGAATAAAAGCTTTAATATTTTTTTTTGAAGAATGTTTTACTTAGTTATTCAGAAAACTAAGGATCTATTCGTTCAGAATAACAAACAGATCAAAAACACTCAAATATGTTTTTTTAAAAAATGAAATTCAAAAAACCAATAACAAAGTTTCTTTTCAAAGATTTGCAAAGAAACAGGTAGCTCTATTTCTCAATAAAGGATGATTTCACAATCAGGTCAGATTCAGCAAAAACAAAAGACCAATGTAATCTCAGGTACTTCAAACAGTTAATGCTTCGAATCGCTACAAAGACCAAGTGAAAAACAATCCAAAACGCAAAACTTCTAGAAAATCATCAAAACACCAATACTGCTAAGATTCATTCATAGAAAGCTTTTGACAGAAACAATCATCAATCTCGGCAGAAACTAAAAACTCTAAATCAAAAATAAAGATAAACTAAAGAAAGAAATCTAAAATTTTTCAAAATTTTAATAGGGTCCGCAGGCTTGCAAAAGTAACAGGTGCGGTACCGTGCTATTTACTCAAGCAAAGATGCGAAACTGCCCGCACTGTGAAAAGAAGGCAAAGTGCGGTCCCAGGAAAAACCAAAGAAAAATATAAAAGATCTCAAAATTTTCAAAAACAGATAAAACCTAAGCTACCTAGGCAGAGGTCTATCAATCAAAAACTAGGAAAAACGTTTCCTCAAATGAAAATAAAAGAGAACCAAAAAAAACTTCTTTCCCCAGCGGAGTCGCCAATTTGTTGTGTGGATTAATATGTCTTGCAGACAAGACCGATCTCCCTAGTACTAAAAGTATCTAGAAACAAACATCAAAATAAAATAATCTTTCTCTAAGCATATATGATTTACAAAAATCTCTATAGAGGTGTAAAAGACTTATCGTATGTCCAACGCTTGTTTGAAGTCGTTGTTGTCCCTCGCACGCTTGAAGGAATTTTCCTCATAAACCTACAGTCACAAACAAGCAAAATATTACATAGCACCTGTATAGAAATCATCATAAACCATGCTTATCATAGTGATCAAGGAATCTATGAAATAAACCATCAACTGAAAGCTTATTGAGAAAAATAAGTATATTTGTATTAATTTCAAAAGAAGGAAAACCTTACAACCTGAGCCTTGATGTTGCACAGGTCTTCCCGGGGTCCAAAGTAGGATTCTCCTCTACTTTGATAAGCTCTGCACTCCTCCAACAAAGACGAAAAGAGGTATGTAATCTCTCCTCACAAAATTCTTAGTTAACTAAGTCTGAATCTCAACAGCACTTAACTTCAAATATTCTAAAGCTTGAACTCCCTTTGAGGCTACCCAATGCCTCTTTTTATAGTGGAAAAGAGGAGGTTTTTTGTTCCAAATATGAAGGGATAGAATCCTCCTTCAAAGGGATAAGCTCCTCACATCAAGGGGTTAGCTCCATAAGGTAAGGGATACATGCACCTCAGAAGAGCGGTTCTATCACCGCAAGATATTTTGTGGAAGCTTCTAGAATTCACTTTTATTGAGCTTTTTGGAATTTACTTGCACCTTTTTGATCTTACAAGGGTCCACACTTTTAACACAGATAAAGTGCGTTCAGTTACGCAAGAGAGCTTAACATTAGGTGCGGGACCGCATGCAAGATAGAGAGAAAGTGCGACACCAAAGTTTAGGATTTTTTTAGGAACATTTCTTTGGTTTTCAAGGCTTGACATGAGGAACTGATATGTTAGACTTGAAAAGGGAGAAGTATGAGTAATAATGAGCTCATACACATAGCAGAATGTCAGGATTACAATTTTCAGTGTAACAGAAAGAAATATTGTGATGGACAAATGTTTGAAAAGAATGAAATCTGTGAATATTTATGAGTTTAGCAAATTATTTATGAGTTCTATAAATTATATATGAACCCTACAATATGTTTTGGAGTTCAATATATATGACTGTAAGAAGGAAATGATATACGGGAGAATTGTGTATGACCATACTTTAGTAAATACAGGAGTGATTGTGTTAACTTGCTAAAGAAGTAGTAAACTACTTAGTAAATTACATTGTAATGACTTAATTATGTTAAAGATGAGTAAACAAGAATAACAAGTAAAAGAACGAATTTGATATTGAACACATGATGTATACACTAAACTCGAAGCAAGAAGTCAAACTATAGAACTCCGCCATTTCAAACTATTGGGGAGTGAACAGTTGGTTCTGGGCAGGAGGTGGAAACACAACCTAGAACATGTCGTTACTCCTACCTATTTATACTCAGAAAATAATTGGAGGTGGTCCAGTCACCTAAACAAAATGTAGATCAAAATCCTTTGTTGGTAATCTTAAAAGAGGGAAAGAAAACAACTATGCAAGGTTTAGGAATATCATTTCCGACACTGTATAGGATGAAAATAACCATCCGCAACATAAACAGAATATGTTAGGATCCTGTAATTTAGCAGATTGGCATACTAAATGACAAGGAAACATATAAACCAGTCTTTAGAGTTCTAGGATCTAGTCCTCCTAGTCTCAGAGAGGGATCTCTCAATTGTTTGCAAAGATATGACTTGTTTGCTTGTAAAAGGTTGATTTTAGGCTAGTTATTTAGCATGAGCTTGTTTGATTTTTTGATGGGACATGATGATCTAGGCAGCATAGATAGAAAAGGGAAATCTCTAAGTCATTGGGCAATGGAGTCAAGTAGAAGTTTATGACAAGTTTGTAGATGAATCAGGGGTATCAAAGGGCAAATCTAACTTGGCTATTGGATCTACAAAGTTTTTCAGGTGAAATGAAATGAACATTAAGGGTTTAGAATGAAAAGTAGAACTAAGGGCAATTAAGAATCCTTAATTATATGTACTTTTCAACAAAGGGACTTAAAACATCATTTGAAAGTGAAAGAGTATTTTATAGACAAGGCTAACCATAAATTATACAAATCACACTTCACCAAATAACAATTTCAAGACAAACTTTCAAAATGAAATCTAGGAGTTGAGGAACGCTCTATTTCATCAAAGATTTCACTTTCAAGGATAATAAAACATTCAAGATTCACAAATAATTGCATTCATAGAAGAGGGAACTCTTAGACATCTTTGATTACAACTATAAATACCTTCAAAAAAATTATTTACGCAATAACAAAGGGTATGATCAAAAAAGACCTCTTTGGCAGACTGTAAACAATGGTACTTTAAAGGGAGACTTCAAAAACAATTTTTAAGTGGCAGCAAGTAAGCAGGGAAAACCATAAATCATTCTTGAGACCAACTATTTGAACTATTCTTGAAATAAACAAGCTTAAGGACTGAAAAGCAGTCAAACTACTCAATAAACCTTCAGCAGATGAGAACATAAAGACAATGAAGAGTAAACAAGTCTAAGGTGCTTTTAGGAGACATTTCTTAGCCTAAACGTTTTACTCTATTGCAAGAAAGAAATGATGAAAATAGAATGGAAAATAGGAGAAACATTAACAGATTAGAATACTTCACTAACAGCGAAGTCCAGGGATCCAATGACAGAGCGTTCTCCATAAACAAACAGGTCCAAACATCCACAGGTTCCAGAACATCAAATTTCTTTCAACTTCCATAAAACTATGTATTACTTCAAAGAGTTATCAAATGCCCAACATACAATGAGTTAAATGCAGTATTTATGCTCTAAATAAGGAGGTGGAACCATCTAGGGTTCAGAATGTTATTAATGACATATTAAATGCACTCCTATCCTTAAAAACCATGCAAGGCATAAGGTAGGAAAGTCTCTTCAACTACTTCTCTATGTAATAAATCTGTCTTTACTTCCTAAGGATGAAATAGTTGAAAAGATTGACTTTGAGGCCCTTTTCTGTCTTTACATTAACTGTTCTGACAGTTTAAAATATCTTCTTTTGTGTAATAACTATTTATTTTCCCTTTGAGACATAAAGTAAGCCACATGTGTCAATTTGATATATTAAGGGAATAATTTCTCCTTTTGATGTATCCGAGGCTATCTTTAAGCCTAATTTTCCTTTATTTTATCATTAAACTGTTTTTAAGGCCTGTCTTTGCTTTAACAACCTTAACCTTCAATTTACCTACCTCACTGTCCTTTCTCTATTTTTGTTTAAAGAATTTGTTTATCTGTCTTTATCCTTTGACCTTCAACCTTTATTTCTTTCTTTAATCACTGTGCTTCATCCATACTTTGCTTGGTTTTAGCCTTTTGGTCCTTTGTTTCTAATCTTCACTATATTTTCTTCTTTCTTGTGTACAGGTGGCTTTCTTCGATGCTGGAGGGTTTGATTATATAACCAATGCTCATAAAGCACCAGTCAAACCATGAAATTAACCCTGGTAGTCCCTTTATGGACTGTGGGAAGGGTTTCCAGCTTTTAAAACGCCATCGAACCTGAATAAAACAATCAAAAAACGTTATGAAACCCTGTGCATTGGATAAATGATTTTAAGGCTCAGCGGAGGGCAAAAGGAGCAGTGAGGAGGGGAATATGCATGTAGGAGGAGGTTCCATGGAAAAACCTACAAAAACAAGGTCAAAAACTGAATTTGGCGTGAAATTGGAAACAAGGTATTAGAAAATGGGTAACGGTTTTCATGTGGGGTGAAGGTGGTAAGTGGTTTGGGACTGATCGAATGTGATATGGTCCAATGGTTGACACGTATGCTCTTGAAAACTTCCTATTTCACGTTCAAAGTGCAGGGAGGGGAGGAGGAGAAAAATGGACACGAAATGGGATTTGGGTCGTTAGATCTAGGGATTACAGATCTACGACTGAGGACGAGCGCGGGGGGATAAGAGTAGCACGGCGGGAAGAAATGGTGGGGCTGGGCTAAAGCCTGCTCTGGGGGAAAAATCTGCCTTTTTCTCGTTGAAAATGGGCTTTAGAACATTATGGAAGAACGGGCGAGGAAACGCCTGTGGGCCATTGGATCTGGGGAGGGGAAATAGATCAATGGTGGAGATTACGGGAAAAAAAAATGGGAAGGCCCTGCATGGTCAGCTGGGACCAGTCAGAATAAAGGGGAAAATGAAAGAAAAATGTGTATTGCGGGGCACTAGAGGTACGGAAAAATTGGCAGGTCGGGTGCCTCTGCAGTCAATCTTAATCGTTGGATCGGGATCAAGATTGGATGGTGTAGATTTCCTCAGCAGATCGGAAATCAGCGAAGGTAAGAGTTCGTGAAGGGGGAATCAGAATTTTTTGATGGCCGATGGCCGATGGTGAAGAGTGCAGGCAATGGATGGAGGGTCGTCCGATCAGGATCGAGATCGACAGTGGAGATGTGATCAGAGGGTCGCATCAGCGGAGGGAACGAATGCGGAAGAGCAAGTGCTGATGAGCGATGGAGAGATGGAGCGATGCACCGATGTAGCGATGTGTTGATGCAGCGATGTGCCAATGGCTGTCGGATCTTGAGGAAGATCGACGGTGGAGATTTAATCGGGAGATCGGCATATCGGCGGAGAAAGGGTCAGGGAACACAGGAACGAGAAATGTCGATGCGCCGATTCTATGAAGAGTTAGCGATGCGCTTGGTCACAGAGCACGATTCTATGGAGGTAAAGGAGACTAAAGCTAAGTCGAAAGGCGCTTAAAGCCTTAGGCTAAATTGAGCCGAAAAAGGTCGAAAAAGTGGGTTTTTAAGCATTTTTTTGAGGTTTTGATAGGTAGAAAAAGGGATTTTAAACCAAAATAAAAGATATTTTATAAGGTTTAAATGGTTTTTAGATGAAATGAGGGGTAAAATGAAAGGCAAAAGGCGTTCTTAATCAGGGGAAAAATACTGTTTGGATAAGTGAAAATGAGTGAAAATGGGCAGATATAGCGTGAAAACAACTTCTTTTTGAGATTGTAGGATAACTTGGAGGATTTAAGTGAAAATATTCAGTGAATTGATAGGCCTAGGATAATGAAGGCTGTGAGATTTCTAGAACTCATAATGTTTCTGCAATATTGTTTCTAGAAATCTGGGATTTGTCAAATTTAGTCATCTTTCGATAAAGCCAAAATTATGGATGACTAACAGTGGCTCCACTTGGGAAGGAAAGCTTTCTTTTTAAGATATCCAGGACCTCAGCTTATAATATTTGAGTTTCAGCAGACCAATGCCTTATCCATTAGGCAACATTTATTTGTTTTCTTGCTGATTTTCTTTGCATTTTGACAATTTTTCAATGACCTGCAGCATGAAAAACTCTTTTAAACAACATCTATACCTACCCAATCTTACTTGTCCTAGCATTTTTTCTCCTTCCTTTGAGTGCATTTGAACTAGAAAAATCTTTGAAATTTTGTTTTTGAAAACAGAAATAAACTATCCAATCCTATCCTTATTTCTTCCAAGAGTCTAGATTAAACTGTTGAATTCTTTATTTTTCTACCTAAGCTACTATTTGTCAAGATTAAGCTGTTTGATAGATTTTATTCTCTATTTCTAAAATAGGAAATTTAAACACATTCAAATCAGGATTAAACTATCTGATTTGCTATGGTGTCTATGGTTGTATGTACAAGCTGCACATAGACTTTATTTGCAGAAAAATAAAACAAAATTGTGAAGGCTTAAGATCTGAAAATTATAAACACCCTTCTATTATTTTTCTTAGCTCTGATTTTGATCCATTTAGAGCTATCTTTTTCCTTTTCTTGGTTCAGATTTTTAGCTTGTTAGAACCATTTCCTTTCTATCCTAATCTATTCTACTAATAAGCCAAGTCTGAAAAAAAATTGTATCAATATGTGCTTCTACTAACTTATCAACATAAATTTAAAGTATGTTTAGCCATGATTAGGCTAGATGACTGAACAATATATCATTTTTTAATCAGCATTGGCACTTAGATTTTCTCACTTTCAGAAAATTCTCTTTTTTGGGTATGGCGTTGTACCTTTTTGAATCTTCCCTCTTTTTCTTTTTATATTGTTTTTGTGTTTTTCTTTTTCTAAATTTAAAAATCAATGTTATATACAGTGAAAAATAAAAAGCTTTGAAATTTAGGACTCTTGAAAAAAGTAGTGCTTGAGCATCCTGCCATTGGCAGGACCTCCAAATAAATCTTCTCCATTTAGTTCTTATAGAAGGAATGCATTGTGACCCCTGATAGAATGAATAATGTAGGGCCCTTTCCATAGATTTTCAAATTTTCCATGTTTTCCCTTTTCTTCCCTTCTATAATCCCACTTTAGAACCACATTTCCAACTTGGAAATTATTTTCTTTAGTCCTTTTGTCAAATAACTTCTTGATAATCTCTTGGATTGTTTATGTTCTCTTGTACACTTCCTCTCTTGACTGTTGTAAATGAATGGTCTGATTTATCCTTCTCTGCATATCATTCTCTTCAGTTTGTACTTCTTGAAGGATTTTCATGACTGGAACTCCTAAAGAGGTTGGGAAGACTGCATCCATGCCATAAAGCAGCTGATAGGGGGACATATTTATAGAATTTTTAGTGATTAATCTGTCAGCCCATAGAGCATGAATAAGCTTACTATGCCATGATTTATGATTCTGTTCCAACGGTTTTTTGATAATATTGACAAGGCTCTTGTTGGAGGATTCAACTAATCCACTTCCTTGAGGATAGTAGGTGGTGGAATGACCCAAGGTAATATGATACTTATGGCATAATTCAACCATTCTTTTAGACTTGAAGGCAACAGCATTGTCTGTGATAATTTTTCTAGGACAACCAAATCTGGATAGTATATTGGTTTCAAGGAACTTGATAATGACAGAGTCAATAGCATTCCTAGAAGGTATGTCTTCTATCCACTTGGTAAAATAATCAGTGGCAGTGAGGATCCACTTATGTTGGGCTGATGAATATGGGTGAATTTCCCCAATGAAGTCCAAGCCCCATTGTTGGAAAGGAGCCTCAACACTAATGGGATGTAAGGGTAAAGGTAGGAGTTTTCTCTTTCCATAAAAAATTTGACACTTATGGCAAGACATGACAAGTTTCTGAGTATCTGGGAAAAGGGTGGGCCAATAGTAACCAGATCTGAGGATTTTATTTGATGTATTATTCCAATACAAATGTCCTCCACATTCTCCCTCATGCAGCTCATGCATGATTTTTCCTGCATCAACCTCAAGCAAACATTTAAGAAATATTCCAACAACATTCTTCCAATATAAAACCCCATCTAGTATGCAATAATTTAAATCTTTCTGCTTCAAAAATATAGCTTTAGTTTTATACAGAGAAGGAGGGGTATTCAGATAAAGCAGCACATATATGATATCAGCATACCAAGGTGAATTCACAAAAGTTTCTTCAATAGATGTAGCTGCAAATTCTTCTGTTTCTTCTAAGACATCAACCATATTCATATCTAGTGCTTGGAAGTTTGACTCAACCATGAGTTTTGCTAATCCCTAACCTTAGATTAGTTTGGTAGGCCTGATCTCTAAATCATATTCTAAAATAACAACAATCCATTTTCCCCTTTTACCATCAGGGTCTTGACTTAGAATATCCTTGACAACAGTGTGTGGGACGAAAGCAATGACGTGAGAATGTAAGATGTATACTCTAAAGTCTTTCAATGCTTTTACCAAAGATACGACTTGTTTCTCCATGATGTTATACTTGATTGGAGCATCTCTTAGGGCCCTACTGAAAAAGGATATAGGTTGTTCATGCCTCGTGTTATTCTTTTGTAGTAACACTGCAGCTATTGTATGTTCAGATGCAAAGGAAAAGATATAAAAATCTTTGGTGAAATCAGGACTTATGAGAACCAGTGTTTGGGTTAGAGCTTGTTTCACTAGTTCAAATGATTGTTTAACTTGTATTGTCCATTTAACACCTACTTCTTTTTTAAGCATGTTTGTGATATTTCTCAATAGCTCAGCAAGGTTTGGGATGATTCTCCTTTAAAAAATTATCTTCCAAATGAAATATTGTAATTATTTGAGGTTTCTAGGATGGCTAATTTTCAATATGCCATCAATCCTTTTAGGGTCTACTTTGATTCCCTCTTCAGAAATTATGTGTCCAAGAAGCTTCCCTTCTTGGAGACCAAAGAGTGTCTTTTTTGGATTCAAAGATAAGCCATATTTCCTACATTTCTCAAAACTTTTCTTAAATGAATCAAGTGTTCTTCATCAGTTTTAGAGAAGATAGTAATGTCAACAAGGTAGATGATTATAAAATAGCCTATGTCTTCTGAGAAGGCTATGTCCATGGCCCTTTGGAAGGTGGCCCCTACATTCATTAAACCAAATGGAATTTTGACATACATGAATGTACCCCAAGGTGTAGTAAAAGCAGTTTTATGTTGGTCACTTGGGAGTACTAAAACCTGATTGTAACCTGAGAACCCATCCAATAGTGAAATTCTTTTAGACCCAACCACCCTTTGAAGTATGTGATCCATTTTTGGCAAGGGATAATTGTCTTTAAGGGAGGCTCTATTTAGATTCCTGAAATCATTTCAGTGCCTAATTTCTCCAGTATTTTTCCTAACAGATACTAAGTTTGAAATCCATTCTGAATACCTGATGGGAACTATGATCCCAGCATCATATATTTTTTTAATCTGTTTCTCAACTAAAGGCAATAAAACATGGTTTATCCTTATGAGTTTTTGTTTGAAAGGTTTCTGATTTTCCTTAAGAGGAATTATGTGTTGAATGATGTTGGTATCATATGATTTTAGATCCTTGTATCCCCATGCAACCACATCTTTAAATTCTTTGAAAAGTTCTATGTATTGTTATTTGATATAAGTTGGAAGAGTGTTGGATAGCTTGATCATTTTGGGTTCTTCTAGGCTGCCTATATTATGTTCTTCTATGTTTGTTTCTATAGGCTCCATTCTTGGTTCTTTGGCTACATCATTAAAATAAAAAATTTGTTCTAATGATGTAAGACCTATTGGAATTGTATCATTTTTACATTGTAAAACTTCCAGGTCTTTCTGGTTTGTATTGTCAACTATTTCTGCTTTAAAAGGATGTTCAAAATGGTTTATATCAGCAGAAAAAGACAGCTCTGTTTTAGAGTTTTGTTCTTCATTTAAATAGTTTTCCTCATTGCTTGAAGTAGGTGTTGATATGGCAAAGTCATTCTTTGATTGCAGAAAATCATCTATGTGTTTTTCTCCTTCAAACACTTGCCAATAATCCTCATTGTCAAGTATTGCAGGTCTGTTTTTTACCTTTATATCAGATTGTTCATTTGTCTGTGGTATTTGAAAATTACTAGCAGCAAATGCAAGTTCATTTGCTAGATGATTTTGAGCTCTTGGGATGAAAATGAGTTCATATTTTTCAAAGGTTTTTAGGAGATCAAGGGCAGCATTTCTATATTCTCTGAGTTTTGGGTTTTTGGTTGAATATTCGTCTTTGATTTGTCTGATAATTAGCTCGGAATCCCCTTGGACTGATATTCTTTTGGCTCTTGAATCTTTGAGTAAGTGTAGGCCAATAAGGAGGGCTTCATATTCAGCAATGTTATTTGTGCATGGAAAATCCAGTTTATAGGAAAATCCTTTGTTTGTGTTATGTATTCGTACACCAGCCCCTGCACTTAATTTGTTACAAGAGCCATCAAAGTTTATTTTCCAAGGTATTTCAATCTCATTCTAATTTTGTTTCTACTGTTCAAGGCTGCTAAAATTTGGTTTGTTCTTTTCTTGAGTTGATGACAGATTTGACTGTTCTGGTAGACTAAATTCTCCTTTGCTTTCCTTTTCTTGTTCGCTGATTTCATCTTCATTCTATAAGATAAAGGAATCCAAATTTGAATGGATGGAGTAGATAGGAGAATTGTTTGGTCTATCTATGTTGCCCACCATGTATTTCATGTGGGATTCCCTGTATAGTCTTCTAGTTTGGTTAAATACTGGGATGGTGGCATAAGTCATGTCCATTTGAAGGCTCCCCTGTAATTTGGCTCCCCATGATCTAGATAGAAGCATGCCATACTTAGGGGGAATGTTAGCTATTAATATGTCCATTACTAGACTCTTAGCAAGAATTTGGGCCAAGTTGACACACAAATATTTGATTAGGCCTAAGCACTTGACCCTTCTTGAATCAAAGGAGTATAGGTCTTTGTATGGTTTAGTAATTTCTAAGCCCAGGATTTCCATTACTACTTTGGGCATAAGATTGTGTGAAGCACCTGAGTCTAACATGGCATTATGCAAGATTTTTTCATGTATATTTAGGCTGACATAGAAGGGAGGGACAACCCCTTCTTTGTATTTTCCTTCAACTTCATGACCAAACAATAACTCTGGTTTATCATCTGTCAAGTTTAAAGTATCAGTGTCACTGCCTATATTCAAAGCTTTCAAAACTTGGTTTTTATATAAATCCTGAGTTACTAGTTCAGCGAAGGGTATGGTGATTTTAATCTTGAAAATTTCCCCTTCAAGGCTGAAAGGAACTATTATTCTTGACATATTTACATCTGTTTTGTCATTTACAACTCTTTCAGCAATTCTGATTTGCTGATTTTTATTTGGACTGATATTTGGGATAGATTTGTTAGGGCCACTAGCAGAAGTACTAGGGAAACTTTGTTCAACACTTTGCTGACTATTTTTTTCTTTATTTATATCAGTTTTCTTGGCCACAGTGTTGGTGTTACTAGCTGTCTTTTTGGGCTGATTTTCTGAAGTTTTCTTAGCAACAGTACTAGTGTTTTTGTCATTAGAAATTTCTGGGCTGCCTTTGCTTCTAATATTATATTGTTTGTGTACCTCCATGATTTAATTTTCAAACCCCAATCTGTAATCTTCATAATCTTCATGGTTGTTTTCAATTTGTTCTAAAGAGAAGAATCCTTGTTCTTCTTTAGTGAGAACAACATCTGTCTCACTGTAAGATCCTATCATATTCACATGATTTTCTTCCAACCTTTCAAATTCCCTTTCTTCTTTTTGATCAATATAGTTTTGTTGAAAGGGAGGCCTAATCTATTGGTCATTATCTCTTTGCCTATCTTGATTAGGGTCTCTTCTGAGATTTTGGTTTCTATTTCTATTTTGGTTTTCTCTAGGAGGCACACTATCATTTATATTTATCTTTTCAAGCATCCTCTCCATTACCTTTACTAAGTTATCAATTTTAGTATCTGATGATGAGGTTGAAGCCATTGTATCATCCCTGTATGTAACTCTTTTCTCTACTCTCAACCTAGCTCTTTTCTCAATCAGATTTTCTTCTACACTTAAGGCTCACCTCTACATATCTTCTAAATTTGAGGGTTCTCTTTCTCTTAGCTGGTAGGCCATTTCAGGATCAAAACCCTCTGGAAATTTGGCCAAGGGTAAGCCTAATGGAGGTTTCATTTCTGGAGGAAGTGCATTATAAACACTATGAATCTAGTGCAATACTCTTGGACACCTTCCCCACCATTTCTTTTGAGATTGGTATATTCTAAAAGGATTTGGAGAGGGTTCTTCCTAATTTCCCATTTGTTTATGAATGTTTGATATAAAGAAGGAATATCATTAATACTATGAGGAGCTAGGCCCTTAAACCATTTCTTGGCTTCTCCTCCTAAACTTCGAGCAAAAATTCTCATCTTAATGGTCTCTTCTTATATTTCCATGTAATCAAAGGCATCATTAATTTTATCTACATGATGTTGGGCAGTAGTAGGTTCATTTCCAGTTAAATGGGGAATTTTGGATTGGTAATCATTGGGTAGGGGAACCAGAGGTTGTGGTAACACTAGTGGAGCATACCATGCTACCATGATAGAAAATAATGGGGGATTTACAAGAGGGAAAGTGGACTGAAATGGAGTGTTTTCAACAGTGGATGTGTGGATAGGAGTAGAAGAAACACTTGGACTAGAAAACTGATGATGAGCAGATTTGTTATGGAAGGAGTTGAAATGATGAAGAAGCTGAGAATCAGGTGGAGTAGAAGGTGAAGCTTCTCTGCTAAAGCTTTGTTGCAAATCTGTGGTTTCAAAGTCAGCTTGGTTTAAATCACTTTGAGACCTATTTCTGAATAGGATCTTTGTGTAAGGTAAGTCAAAGTGAGGATCTTTCAAGACTTTAAGTTTTTCAGGGACAAATCTTGTTCTTGGGATGGTCCTATCAGTAGTTGGTTTTCCAGATCTAGAATTCTGCCACAAAATCCTTTATGGATTGTCAACTATGGTAGGGGGATTAGGATCTAGATGGGATCTAGTATGGACCCTATGTAAATCCAGATTTCAGTTCTCCAAAATTTTAGAGAGGCTGAGGTTTTTAGGACTGTTTTTCAAGATTTTTCCTCTCACACTGATCTCTATAATAGGGGACTAGGTTTCTAAACCTCCTCAAGGATGGTTAACACAATCCTAAGGAAATCTTGAGTACTAGTGAGGTAATAGGCCTACTAGGGCTAGTGGAGTCGCCAGGTGGAAATTTTTAGCTTTTCTGAAGGTAAAATGTTTTATGGTCCACCACCAATGGTTTATTTGAAAACCAATCTGAAATGTTTTGGGTTTTTCTAAGTTTTATGTGGTTCTCTAGTTATGAGAGTGTCCTATACCTGATTCAACACTTAGCTAAGGTGGTGAAACAAATAGAGTCTCCTCTATGGCTTACTAGCTGATTTCTTCAAGGTTTGATAAGGGTCTCTTAGAATCCTAAGGGTTACTTAGATTGCCACTGATTCAGACAGATCCTATCATGATTACCATTATGCTGGTAGTGCTTAAAGAAAGATATAGTTCACTTGAATGGATATTGAGTGTCTTGTTTAGGGTCTTTTAATTAAAATGGTCGCACCGTGATCGCTAGAATGTTGGGATCCTATGATTTAGCAGATTGGCATACTAAATGACAAGGAAACATATAATCCAGTCTCTAGAGTTCTAGGATATAGTCCTCCTAGTCTGAGAGAGGGATCTCTCAATTGTTTGCAAAGATATGACTTGTTTTCTTGTAAAAGGTTGATTTTAGGCTAGTTATTAAGCATGATTTTGTTTGATTGTTTGATGGGACATGATGATCTAAGCAGCATAGCTAGAAAAGGGTAATCTCTAATTCATTAGGAAATGGAGTCAAGTAGAAGTTTGTGACAAGTTTGTAGATGAATCAGGGGTATCAAAGGGAAAATCTAACTTGGCTATTGGATCTAAAAAAAAATTCAGGTGAAATGAAATGAACATTAAGGGTTTAGAATGAAAAGTAGAACTAAGGGAAATTAAGAATCCTTAATTATATGTAATTTTAAACAAAGGGACTTAAAACATCATTTGAACATGAAAGAGTATTTTATAGACAGGGCTAACCATAAATTCTACAAATCACACTTCACCAAATAACAATTTCAAGACAAACTTTCAAAATGAAATCTAGGAGTCGAGGAACGCTCTATTTCATCAAATATTTCACTTTCAAGGACAAGAAAACATTCAAGATTCACAAATAACTGCATTCATAGAAGAGGGAACTCCTAGACATCTTTGATTATAGCTATAAAGACCTTAAAATCAATTATTTAAGCAAGAACAAAGGGTATGATCAAAACAGACCTCTTTGGTAGACTGTAAACAATGGTACTTTAAAGGGAGACTTCAAAAATAGTTTTCAGGTGGAACCAAGTAAGCAGGGAAAACCACAAAATCATTTTTGATACCAACTATTTGAACTATTCTTGAAATAAACAAGCTTAAGGATTGAAAAGCAGTCAAACTACTCAATAAAATTTCAGGAGATGAGAACATAAAGACAGTGAAGAGTAAACAGGTTTAAGGTGCTTCTAGGAGACATTTCTTAGCATAAATTTTTTACTCTACTGTAAGCAAGAAAAGATGAAAACAGAATGGAAAACAAGAAAAACATTAACATATTAGAATACTTCACAAATAGCCAAGCTCAGGGATCTAATGATAGAGCTTTCTCCATCAACAAACAGGTCCAAACATCCACAGGTTCCAGAAAATCAAATTTCTTTCGACATCAGGATAACTATATATTACTTGAAAGAGTTATCAAATTCCCAACATACAATGAGTTCGAATGTAGTATTTATGCTGCAAATGAGGAGGTGGAACCATATAGGGTTCAAAATGTTATTAATGACATAGTAAATGCACTCCTATCCTTAAAAACCATGCAAGGCATAAGGTAGGAATGTCTCTTCAACTACTTCTCTGTGTAATAAATCTGTCTTTACTTCTTGAGGATGAAATAGTTGAAAAGATTGACTTCGATGCCCTTTTCTGTCTTTACATTAACTATTCTGACAGTTTAAAATATCTTCTTTTGTGTAATAACTGTTTATTTTCCCTTTGAGACATAAAGTAAGCCACAGGTGTCAATTTGATATATCAAGGGAATAACTTCTCCTTTTGATGTATCCGAGGCTATCTTTAAGCCTAATTTGCCTTTATTTTATCATTAAGCTGCTTTTAAGGCTTGACTCTGCTTTAAGAACCTTAACCTTCAATTTACCTGCCTCACTGTCCTTTCTTTGTTTCTGTTTAAAACATTTGTTTATCTGTCTTTATCCTTTGACCTTCAGCCTTTATTTCTTTCTTTAATCACTACGCTTCATCCATACTTTGCTTGGTTTTAGCCTTTTGGTCCTTTGTTTCTAATATTCACTATCTTTTCTTCTTCGCTGTGTACAGGTGGCTTTGATTATATAACCAATGCTCATAAAGCACCGATCAAACCATGAAATTAACCCTGGTTGTCCCTTTATGGACTGTGGGAAGGGTTTTCAACTTTTAAAACACCATCGAACCTGCATAAAAAAATCAAAAAACGTTATGAAACCCTGCGCACTAGATAAACTTCTTTGAAGGCTCGGCGGAGGGCAAAAGGAGCAGTGAGGAGGGGAATATGCATGCAGGAGGAGGTTCCATGGAAAAGCGTGCGAAAACAGGGTCAAAAATTGAATTTGGCGCAAAATTGGAAAGGAAATATTAGAAAACCGGTAGCAGTTTTTGCGTGGGGTGAAGGTGGTAAGTGGTTTGGGACTGATTGAACGTGATACAGTCCAATGGCTGACATGTATGCTCCTGAAAATCACCTATTTCGCGTTCAAAGCGCACTGAGGGGAGGAGGAGAAAAATGGAACCGAAATGGGATCTCGGCCGTTAGATTTGGGGGTTGCAGATCTACAGCTGAGGATGAGTGTGGAGGGATAAGAGTAGTACGGTGGGAAGAAATGGTGGGGCCGGGCTAAAGCGTGCTCTGGGGGAAAAAACTGCCTTTTTCTCGTTGAAAATGGGCTTTCGAACGTTATGGAAGAATGGGTGAGGAAATGCCTGTGGGCCATTGGATCTGGGGAGGGGAAACAGATCAACGGTGGAGATTACAGGAAAACACAATGGGAAGGCCCCGCATGGTCAGGTGGGACTAGCCAGAATAAAGGGGAAAATGAAAGAAAAATGTGTATTGCGGGGCACTGGAGGTACGAACAAATTAGCGGGTTGGGTGCCTCCACAGTCAATCTTAGCCATTGGATCAGGATCAAGATTGGACGGTGTATATTTCCTCGGCGGATCAGCAATCGGTGAAGGTAAGAGTCCGGGAAGGGGGAATCTAAATGTTGCGATGGCCAATGGCCGATGGTGAAGAGCACAGGTGATGGATGGAGGGTCATCCTATTAGGATCGAGATCGACGGTGGAGATGTGATCGTAGGGTCGCATTGGTGGAGGGAAGGAATGCGGAAGAGCAAGTGTCAATGAGCGATGGAGCGAGGCACTGATATAGCGATGTGCCGATGGTCGTCGGATCTTGAGGAAGATCGACTGTGGAGATTTAATCAGGAGATCGGCATATTGGCGGAGAAAGGGTCGGGGAACATGGGAATGGGAAATGCCGATGCGCCGATGCAATGAAGAGTTATCGATGCGCTTGGTCATAGATCACAATTCTATGGCAGTAAAGGAGACTAAGGCTAAGCCAAAAGGTGCTTAAAGGCTTAGGCTAAAATGAGCATAAAAAGGTCGAAAAAGTGGGTTTTTAAGCATTTTTTTGAGGTTCCGATAGGTAGAAAAAGGGATTTTAAACCAAAATAAAAGAGATTTTATAAGGTTTCAAGGGTTTTTAGATGAAATGAGGGGTAAAAGGAAAGGTAAAATGGGTTCTTAATCAGGGGAAAAAGACTGTTTGGATAAGTGAAAATGAGTGAAAATGGGCAGATATAGCCTGAAAACAACTTCTTTTTGAGATGGTAGGATAACTTGGAGGATTTAAATGAAAATATTTAGTGAATTGGTAGGCCTAGGATAATGAAGGCTGTGAGATTTCTAGAAATCACAATGTTTCTACAATATTATTTCTAGAAGTATGGGATTTGTCAAATTTAATCATCTTTGGATAAAGCCAAAATTATGGATGACTAACAGAATCAAAACCAAGATTCATTGAAAAGAGATACAATGGAGAAAAAAAAATACATGGACCGGCCAGAGGCTCGGTAATCACCATAGCAACCAGTTAACACGATATTCATATAATGAAAATATAACAGTGAGTATATGTATAAACCGCAATGAGAACACATACATTAAAACAATAGGAATTTCTTTGAATAATTCCAACATAATAGTCAAAATGAGAAACCCCATAGAGAACAGTTCGAAAATGAACATAAGTGCTTACAAAATCATACTTTCCAAATTGTGAAATACATAAACAGAGCCTGGGAATTCAACCGAGACCAAAAGGACTGGTTCAGAGGAAACCCACTTAAAAACACCATTGAAATTGAAGAAAAGTATAATCATACTACAATTACAGAAAAATTCCATGCAAACACAAGAAAGCCGACTTTGGCTTTCATCGGCTAGAAAGGAATCTCTAAGCAACTTGAACGACTCTATAATCTTGAAGACAAATACCCAAGCAGTAATATACTAAACACGCCAGAGGAGAGGAAGAAGTCCGTGTGGACAAAGTGGTTCGACATAAGAGTACCTGGAAGGGCAATGTAGTACTGTTAGCAGAGACTCATCGCTCACCCTGAAGAAATATTAGTAGAAAGAACTTGGCTTCAGTTAATATTATACCTGCAGTATCAAGCAACCGAATCATCAAAGGCTGGCACAATGATATTAAGTCGAGGTTAAACTCGAAGATTAACTGAAAATGAAAACCCTGTAATCTTATTTACCTGAAATGATGAACCACCAAATGATATGTCGAGCGCCAAGCTAGAAGAGTGAAACCCCAAAAAAATAATTGGGGATTAAAACTTCATATATTAAATGCATAAACTGAGGGTCGAATAGGGTAAAAAAATGGGAAAACAACCTTGTAACCAAACTAGAAGTGTTACCTATGTTGGTGAAATGAGGGTTTGGAGCTGGAAGGGTTTGACAATCTTGCATTGGCAGCAATGGCTAAAATCTATTTCAAACCTCCAAATAAGGGCAAAGAGGGTAATCATGTCCCCAACTCGTGGAAAAAAATGCAGAGAAATTACCCATTCTCAAGCCACAGCCAGGAGCGATTATCCTTGCAAGCACCCTCACTAACTGGTTACAGAACTAGCCGGAGGAGGGCGTCGAACCCGCATTATCAAACCCTCGACAGGTTGTAGACCAAATCTCATCATGTAGACAGAGAGGAAATGAAGTGAAACGGTTAGGGTTTTGGGGTAATACCTGGAAAATTCCCGCCGATGAATCTCACCGTAGACTTCCAAAGGAATCGAATGATGTGCAAGAGGGATGGTGGCCCATTGAAAAAAATTAACACAAATCCCATAAAATCTAACACCTGGCTCAAAAAATAGATTACCAGGACATGACAGAGGATTTTTAGTACAAAACATTTATTGAGACAAGTATTAGAAAAAATTGATGAACGTCGAAAGACCGTCCTTAATATATATATATATATATATATATATATATATATATATATATATATATATATATATATATATATATATATATATATATATATATATATATATATATATATATATATATATATATATATATATATATATAATTTTGGGTATTTATTTGTAAACGAGAAGTTTCAAGTTTAAAGCTATAAGCATAGATTCTCCACCTTTGAAAATTACTTAAACCAAAGTGTTTTATATAAATACAAACCCAAAACCATATGAGCAGGTTAAGTACCATGCCATTAAATACTAAGTTTTAGAGTTTAAACATTATGTTTTAACATTATGGTAAGAAGTATTTTATTTATTTATTTATGTCGTATAGTGCAAGTGTTACATTCTTCCCACTTTGTAGGTTTTTGCATTACGTACATGCGAAACATATCCTCCAGGCCTTGATTCACCCGCTTTGTTTTCCCATCTGTTTGAGGATGGTAAGAAGTACTAAACCAATTTGCGTTCCCAGTCTGGTGAATAATGTTTTCCAGAAAGCGGATGTAAATTTTACATCTCGATTTGAGATAACAACTCTTAGAATATCATGTAGTCTAAAAATTTCTTTTCATGAAGATGTCCACAATCTGTATTGTCTTGTATGTGGAGTGGACAAGTATGAAATGAGCTACCTTTCTTATTTTATCCACTACCACCATGATTGAGTCATTGTGCCTTTTATTTCTTAGTAACTCAGTGATGAAATCAAGGGAAATGACTTCCCATTTCCATTCAGGTACAGGAATAGGCTAAAGCCATTCTGCTAGGTGCTGATGTTCTACCTTGATTTGCTGCCACTCCAAGCATCTATTCAAGTATTTAACAATGTATTTACGAATTCTCGGCCATAAATAATCTTTCCTAATTGTTGTTAACATTTTTTTATATCCGTGATGTCCTGCATAGGGACTTTGATTATATTCATCCAGAATCATCCCCTTCAAGATCATTTGAATTGGAATACATATCTTCTTTCGGTATAATAAGAGTTGTTTATCATTAAGCTCATACTCTGGTTTCTGTCCTTGCTTTCTGACTTCTCTTGCTTGCTGCCATAGGAATTGATACTCAAGATCCATTCTTGTTGCTTCCACAATATGCTCCTAGAACTTAGATTCAACCTGGTTAAAATAGAGTTAATAGACACAATGTAATTTTTTGCTCAAAGCATCAGCAACACGGTTCTCCTTACCTTTTACATGTTGAATATCAAAATCAAATTCACTTAAGAATGCATTCCATCTTTCCTGGTGAGCATTTAAATCAGATTGCTTAAAATAGATAGTTAAACTGCTATGATTTGTTCTTAGCACAAGCCTTTTTCCCAGCAAGTAATGCTCCCATACCCGTAAGGCATGCACTACTGCAGTTAGCTCTAAATCATAGGCAGAATACCTCTATTCATGATCCTTCAGCTTTCTAGATTCCTATGCAATGAATTTACCTTCTTGGGTAAAAATTGATCCTACCCCTTCCTTGTAGGCATCAGTGCATACATCGAATTCCTTACTTGAGTCTGCCACTTTTAGTACAAGGGTAGTAGTTAATGGTTCTTTCAATCGTTCAAAACTGCTTTTGCATTGTTGAGTCCACTTAAAGACTTGTCCTTTCCGCTGCAGGGAGGTAATAGGAAAGGCTATTTTAGAGAAACCGTTAATCAAACATTGGTAATAACCAACTAAATCCATCAATGAATGTATGTCTGCCACATTCTTAGGAACTTTCCGTTCATAATCATTTTTATCTTTTTGGGATCTACAGAAATCCCTTTAGCTGATATCACGTGTCCCAAATACTGAATCTGCTCTTTGTAAAAGTCACATTTACTAAATTTGGCGTAGAGCTGGTGTTCCCATAGCATCTTCAGCACTATGCATAAATTTTCCTTGTGTTCTTCCATAATCTTTGAATAGATCAATATATCATCTATAAAAATTAAAACAAATTTATCAAAAAAGGGGTGGAAGATGCCATGCATCAAGCTCATGAAAGTTGCTCGTGCATTGGTTAACCCAAATGGTAACACCACGAATTCATAATGCTCGTATCGAGTATGGAACATTGTTTTGGATATATCCTCATCCTTAATCTGTATTTGGTAATACCCCGACCTTAGATCAATCTTGGAAAACAATGTTGCTCCCTTCACTTGATTAAACAAGTCATCTATCCATTGAAATGGGTACTAATTTTTTACATTCAACTTATTAAGTTGTTGGTAGTCTATGCACATTTGCATAGTACTACCCTTCTTCTAAAAAAACAACACCGATGCTCCCCAAGGGGATACACTTGGCCGAATATATCCTTTGTCCATTAATTCTTGCAGCTGCATTTTTAATTCTATCAATTCAGGCACACTCATTTTGTATGGTGCTCTTGACACAGGTGCTGCCCCAGGTATTAATTCTATTGTGAAATCAATATCTCGTTTTGGTGGCATTCCTGGAATATTCTCAAGGAACACATCCATGAATTCCTATACAATAGGGATATTTTCCAGCAAAAGGGTCTTATCCTTGGAGTTAGAGAACCCCACTTGAATTTCCTAGAGATGGCACCTTTTTCTAATGCATTTACTCAACTGGTATGTTGTAATGGGGCGCAATCGAAGTGGCTGCTTGATTCCTTACAATTCTTGACGTGTGTCGTCTTTTGATTTAAATTAAATGACTTTATCTTTACAATCCACTAATGACCAATGTTTTTCTAACTAGTCCATTCCCAATAAAATATCGTAGGAACCCAGAGGTAGAATGTTCAGTTCTACAGTTATGTGTTGATCTCCTATATCCAGTTCGCAATTTGGAACTTTGGCATTGACCCAAATTTTTTCCACCGCAACCAATTGAACCGGCCATGGGTGTTTAAATTTATGATTTTGCAGTTTACAATTTTCAACTATGCGGGGGTTTATATAGCTAAAAATGACACAAGGGTCAACCAAAATGGAAACAGATTGGGTTTGTAGCTTACCTTCCAGTTCTATCATAGTTGGCTGAAAATCCACTTGCCAGTTTTCCAGAGCAACATTGATTGTGGGTATGTTTTTCCTCACATCTCCCATTGTAGATGCCTCTTGCAGATTGGATGTCACTTCATTTCTCCCTCGATGAGGACAATTATTAAAATAATGTGCCTCCCCATATCCCCAACATTGAAATGGGGGTTTTTGGGACTGTCCAAGGTTAGGCCTACTAGAAGCCTCAGTATGCTGCTCTTCAGCTACCCAACTAGGTTTTTGTTGATTTTTCCCAATTTTCTTATTTGTTGAATTTCTCGCAGCATTTTTATAGTTTCCTGATCTGTTGTTTTTAACATTTGAGGGGCCTTTCTGCCATTTCTTAGGTGCCTAGCTTCTTCCAACTTCTCACTTTTCCTTGGACTACTAATAGCACATTCTTTCTTTTATTATCACCTAAGCATCCATTGTTTTTGGGTTCACAAACTCGATTTTTTCCTTCATGTGAGCAGGAAAATTTCTCAAAAACTGTTGAACCTTTGCCTTTTCATCTCTTAAATATGGCACATATCTTAACAAGGAGGCAAATTTAGTGATAAATTCATCCATAGACATTTGTCCCAATTTTAGATCATGAAACTCTCATAATTTCTCATCATATAATTGTTCGAATAAGTACTTATCTTTGAAATACTGCTGAAACTCATCCCACGTCACATTCTAGTCTTCAATTCCACACATGCTTTTCACCTCTTCCCACCATAATGTAGCCTTTTCCAGCAATTGATAGATAGTTAGGTGAGCTTTGAGTTTGTTGTTATATTCATAAACTTGGAAATACTTATTCATATTTATTATCCAAGCTTCCGCCACCTCTTCAGCCTCTCCATCAAATGTAGGAGGCTTGATTTTGTAGAATTCCCCCTGTAATTACACTTTCTGTTTCTTCGGTTCTTACTGATATGAAATATTACCAGATTCAGATTCATTATAGGTTCTACTCTTGTTACTCCGTTGGGTACGACTCCCTTCTGGATTGTCATGAACTTATTGTTTGTTGCTCTCCTTCTTCATGGGTATTGTTTGGTCAATTTAGTGTGTCCTAAATTGCTACATTAATTTGTCAATCCGGGATTCGTAAGCTGACAAAGTGTGGCGCACTATATATGCAAGATAACCTATCTCTTACTTTTTTGTCGTTTTTGGGTTTTTTATTTATCTTGGTTGGTTTCCTAATGTGAGATGGAAATTCTAAAAGACAAGTATGGTTATGAATGTTCAAAGCAATGATGTCCTTTATAATGATTTCCCAAACTTCAAACTTCAAAAGGATTTTGAAACATACAATGATAAAATTAATTTCTAAAATAAAATGAAAATGTGCCACTATTCTAGTTAAACAAACAGTGAACTATTGATCATGAAAACCATTATCCTTGCTGCTGTCTAAACACAAAAGAAACTGTACTCAAAGAAATCCAAAGATTGCAAGCAAAGTAAAGCTAAAATCAAATTACATCAACTCATATTTTGACCCCTCACCATTAGTCTCGTTATGGCTTTCGGAGGTAATCATAAACAACTTGAGCAATCTGATATCTAATTTGCAGAAAAATAAACTAATATCAAATTACACACTCATACTTCAATCCCTCACCATTAGTCTCGCTATGGCTTTCGGAGGTAACTGATAATGACATGAGCAATTTAATATCTAACTTGCAGAAAAAATAAACTAATATCAAACTACACACTCATACTTCAATCCCTCACCATTAGTCTCGTTATGGCTTTCGGAGGTAATCATAAACAACTTGAGCAATCTGATATCTAATTTGCAGAAAAATAAACTAATATCAAATTACACACTCATACTTCAATCCCTCACCATTAGTCTCGCTATGGCTTTCGGAGGTAACTGATAATGACATGAGCAATTTAATATCTAACTTGCAGAAAAAATAAACTAATATCAAACTACACACTCATACTTCAATCCCTCACCATTAGTCTCGCTATGGCTTTCGGAGGTAACTGATAATGACATGAGAAATTTAATATCTAATTAACTAGTAAGAAAATGTACAAAGCTGAAATGAATAAAACAATGCAAGTTAAAAACTAAGAAGAAATCGGCGGAAGGACAGAATTGATTCCATGTTAACAGCAGTATAAAGTATGAAAAATTATGAACAGAAACAAAATGTTAATACCATAAGAAATATAATATATACACGTGAATGACTATGGCACAATGAACGTAAGGAAACGAAGCATGAAACTATACAATAATACACAAAACCTCGGCGTGTGCAGGGGTTTTCTGCACAATCCTCGGGAAGCAGCTATCAAACATGAATTATGCTTATGAACAGAGTCTTCTCATATATTTAAAATGCAGTCATAACAAAGAAACAATGTCACGGCATAGTGGGCTTTCTATCCAGCAAATTACATTACAGCAACTAACTATTATGCATACGAGAACGCATTATTTATAACAGAGAATGTCATAACTAATTTCCTACATTCTGCGCTGATACAAGACACGTGAACCACCACGTCTAGAAATCTAGCATCATGGCTGCCGTGAAGATTAAATCTATGGAGAGTGGTCGTTGGATTCGGCTTATGGAGCCGTTTACAGGTGTTGATATGTCTCCCGTGATTTAGAAACGGCCACGCAAGTCTTCACGTGATGAAAAACAGAGTTATGTCACCGTGGGACTCTTCGGTTGACTACCGCTTGACCACCTTTGACCACAGCCTTCTTAGGTGAATTTCACTGAGCCAATAGGACTCGATCCATATCCATGTCATTTCCAACTTGCCCATGTGGCTCAATTTGCCTGAAGACACCTGCAATATAGACTTTAACAAAATGGCTGCGGAAAGTTGCAGTAGCTGCGGAAAGTGACAAGATTCCGCAGCTTAATGAGCAAAAATCTAATTCAAACAACAGACACAAAACATAGTTAAAAACCACTTTAAATGCTCTTTTATGATTAATATGCAATGATATTGATAGCTTAGGAGGTCCAGGTAAATGGAAAAAATTCTAGAAAGGTGTATAGGAAAGATGCAGATTTGAGACTCAACAGGGATCTCTCTCTGGACTAGGCTATGCAGTATGATGGTTCTGCTTATCTGAGAGGCTCTTTAGTATCTTTTATTTTTCTCTCATTAACTTCTCATTATCACTTCGAACCCGAGTCATCTCTATTTGAAGCTGTTGCACCATATCTAACAATATATTCATTTGATGTGGCTGCTCTTCCAGTATTCTACTGGTTTTTTGGTGTTGGTCCACGCTTAAATGTACCCACATTTCTGGGTTAACTTCAGGATTGGGCAATGGATGGGCTTCCCCTGTATTTCTTGGAATTTGATGACTGGACCCTCTCCTCATTGTAGCTTCTTATCAATCTTCCTGTCACTATGCACAATTTCAAACAAGAAACAAAATGAAAACACCCACGTTATCGCATTGGATCATCTGGCCCGAGTGTGTAACCATGCTTTGATATCACTTGTCACAACTACAAACATGAATACAAACTTACCATAATTTTTTTTATCTAAGTTAACTTGGCATTCCAAAAAATTACCATCCTACTTCTCTAGTATATAATTTATCCATAGAATATTCTGGATATGCTATCCGCATACTCCTAAAGGTCATGCCAACATCGCAATAATCATTTATATCTATTATATATGACATTTCACATTTCTATGTAAGAAAAAAAAAACATTGGATTATCATTACCCACCGAGCACCTATATTATCTCACTGTCGCAATATATATAAAAACCATGACATAAAAATTACCAACATAAGATATATATAATGTTTGAGTTTAATTATCCACTTCTACTACGGCACAACATTGTAAAGTTATTTTTAATTGACCTCGTACTTAAGATTGGTTTTGATTGCCCTGATAGCATTGTAATGAATGCATTATTTATTAATCATATGGCTCATAATGTAATGTGATCTAATATTTATTCGTTGCATTTACCTTTGGGATACCATCCTACCACAACT
This sequence comes from Pinus albicaulis, assembly GCA_034641835.2. Taxonomy (NCBI): domain Eukaryota; kingdom Viridiplantae; phylum Streptophyta; class Pinopsida; order Pinales; family Pinaceae; genus Pinus; species Pinus albicaulis. The sequence goes on from CM076572.1 coordinate 547,657,111, forward strand.
GGTAGACACCTGGTCGACAGATAAGGTAAGGACCTTACAACTTTCCTGCATTATCGCTTACTGTAATCTGGACCATCATTTTGGTAGAACCTCAGATCCAACGAATCAGAGGGTGTTTGGGGTGGTTAGGGTAACCACCCATTCTCGTGTTTTGTCATTCAAGCTCATTCTTCCATCGTTGTCATGAGTTACCTAGCTCTGCAATTTTTTTCCTTGATTCTTGCTGGTTTTCTGTCAAATGCCCTTGTTGGGCACTAGAGCCTCTATCTCCCATCATGTTGCAGCCAAGTTCTACTTCGGATGGTTAATTATTCATCGTAGGTTTCCTTTTGTATGGTTCTGGTACTGCATTATGCACCTGTCTCAAGGCTCAGCCATTTTAACTTATTGTGTTCTCTTTCTCGTTTTCATTTTTACTTTATATATTATCATGTATAGGTTTAATTTGAAGTTTATGTGTTTACTGGAAGGACTCTTCCGAGCCACTATCCGCAATCTCGTGTTTCAAACTCTTTCAAAATATTTTGTACACAATATGCGACTAAAATTCAGGTTTAACTTCTTTGGTCAAGTGGAAAAATGGAATGGAACTCTACATGCCCGAACTTACAGGTAACCTCGTCTAAACTAGTTAATTTCCAATTTTCATTTTATGAGTGCTTTTGGTTTAGTGTTTATTTTTAGATTCAATCTTACAATTCCCCTTTGCACTTCTTCTTTTGTTTTCAGGCAAGGGTTTTTACCGAAGTCACAAGAGGAAAATTCGGGCTCAACTTCTATGCTCTTCAAACCCTCAGGTAAGCCCTGGCATTCCCTAACTCGGTATTAATGTAATTGTATTATTCTTTGTTATCTGAGGGTAAAACCCCCCTTGTGTACAGGCACCTTAAAGCCACGAAAACACCTACATGCAGGTGTGTTTGGGTTCCAGCTTTATGAAAGTTGACAAACTGTTCGACATTTTTTGTTGTATGCCCATCCTAGCTTGTGACGGCTCCGTCTATAGATTTTAATATTTGAAAGGATTTGATTCCCATCCGGACTTAAGCCTCAATGTCTGTATCATTTGTAATATAGACTTTATATGGAAATTGAATGTAATATTTTTGTGTTCATAGATCTAATTTTAATTTTTGAATAAATCCCCGTTGAGGGTTTTTCACTACCTTCTCAGCTTTGAGTTTAAGTTTTTTCTAGCATATTACATAGGTCTATTTATGTTAAAGTTTTCATGTCAATATGAAGATAGCATACTGATGTTCAATATCATTTGCTGCTATTTTGCTATTTTTCCTAAATTCCCTTACAGTGTAATTTTCTTTGTCCCTTGGCTAGTTAATAAGAATTTTTCTTGATAATCAGTAGCATTTGTTTCTCTCCTATTGTTTGTACTTGTAATATACAACAATATGAATGTGTATCGGCCAAAGGACCATGACCCCTGCCTTGTCTCCACGGGACTTGGTGCTAAACCTTTGTGCCTCTACAAACTTATTGGTTTACTGTAGACATTTTCTATTATTTATTCCATCTATGTAAATTCGTTCCGAAATTTAATGGGTCTTGGACAGAATAATTAATTCTTTTTATTTGATCAATCAAGATAGAATTTGTAAGAAAACTACGTGTTTCTTTTCTTTTCTGTGTTCTATTAATATGTTTCTTCTATAGAATCTGAACTTACATTATCTGTACTATTCCATTCCTTAATGTAACACATAACAATTTACGTTTATGTTTTATTCTTTTTCTATTCCAGCTTCTGGCCTGCTAATTTCTAAAGGGAGAAGTTCATACTATTATTTGAGAGTTTATTCATAAACATTAAGAGGACAATAAAATTAAGTCATACACACTTCATTCTTAGAGTATCATGCACAATAAAACAAAGAATAGACAGACCATATTGTACTTATCTCTATACTCTTCCTGATAACTAACTGATGGTCCACCCAACCTTGAGAGAGGTAATCAGGTCCTCTACTCCCACGTGCTCCTCTCGAGAGCCTTAGGTAGTAGACAGTCTTATTTAGAAGATAAGCATGAGGATTACAATCTAGCCTAGGATTAGTGATCCGGATTTATGCAGGAACGCAACAGAATAAACACATAACCATAAATACAGAGATGCAGCGGAAATAAAACTTCATTTCATTAATATCAAATAACAGAAAGATGCTTAAAGACATAATGGAAATAAAATAGCTAGGGTGCTGGTAGCGAATCTCTGAGAAGAGATGTGGTGGCTACAGACCTCTGAACTGCGTTACAATGAGGCTCGAGGGCCTATTTATTATTGAGAAACAATGGAGAGCCCTCAACATCCCAAAAACCTAACCCTAGGAGATGAAGCGCCAAAACTATGGGCCCCGTTTGGGTAAATTGGTGTTTCAACTTCCCAGGGACGTAACTTTGGCATACTATCTCCGTTTGACGCACATGATACATCATTAGAAAGCTCTATCCGAGGACTACAACTTTTGTGACGATTTTGATGACTACAACTTTTGTGACAATTTTGATGATCAAAATCGCAACAAATTTTCATACCAAAAAACGTCGTTTAGGGCCTCAAAACGGCTCCGAAAGTTCAGGACCCGAAAAACTGCTAAAAATAGTAAGTTATGCCAAAACTGAAAAACTGAAAGAGACAATGGTGGGGGCCCAAGTGGAATAGGCGGGTGGCCACCAATATCCACCGGGATCATTCCTCCCCCCTTAGGAAGCAATGGTCCCCATTGCGTTAAGTTCCTCCATGAGATGAGGAAATTTCTGCTGAACTTGGTCCCTGGTGAACCACTTTCCTTGGTGCAGGAGTTGGCCAGCTTTGACAACCCGACATAGTTGGATCTTCTGCTGGCGAGTGTTCTTGATTTGCATGTCCATGATGCAATCTGTGGTGGCCTGTTCCATGCAGTCTGGATTTAACTCAGTTGGTGTGAGTTGTTCTCCAATGTCCGAGGTGTCCAGTAGAGGTGGGAAGTAAGGACGAAGGCGATCCACATTGAAGACTGGGTGCAGACCAAGGAATGGTGGAATACTGAGCTCGAATGCATTGTTCCCTACAGCTTTGGTGATGGTGTACGGCCCGTATCGGAGCGGGCGAAGCTTGCGGTGGGGTCCAGTGAGGCGCTCCTTCTGCAAATGTAGCCATACTTTGTCGCCCACCTGGAAGTGGTGTGGCACCCGGTGTTGATCATGGCGCTGTTTGTACTTCGCATTGGCTCTGTCCAATATCTCATGAACCTATTGGCGGATGTGTTGAATGCGTTCGATGAAGCTACTTGCTTTGTCAACTTCAGACTGGACATGAGCTGAATCGGCCTGAGCAGCTGCAAACGGCATGGCTATGTCAATGGGACATAGTGGCTGGAATCCCAAGCCCACCTGAAAGGGGCTATGGCCAATTGAACTGTGGAGAGCCCGGTTATAACCGTGTTGTACATAGGGGAGGCTCTCGTCCCATGTGCGTGGATGCTTTGAGTTGTACATGCGCAGAATGTGTACAATCATTCTGTTGACGACCTCTGTCTGGCCATCTGTTTGGGGATGGAAAGCTGTGGACTTGGTGAGCTTTGTGTCCAACATCGACCAGAGGCTGGACCAAAATGTGCTGAGGAACCTGCTATCTCGATCTGATATGATAGACTGTGGGATCCCAAAGTGCACCCACACTCGTTCAAAGAAGAGTTTAGCAGTGGCTTCTGCTGTGATATTCTTCTTACAGGCCGCCATGATGGCCATCTTCGAGAATCTGTCAACGACCACGAAAACACAATCATTTCCATTCTTAGTAGAAGGCAGGCCCGACATGTAATCCATGGAGATGGATTCCCACGGTCGACTAGGGGTAGGTAGTGGAGTATATAGGCCTTGCTTATTGATGGTCGGTTTGGCAATGGCACAAGCAGTGCAGGATCTGATGTGCTTCTCGACATCCTTTCGAAGGTTCGGCCAATAGAAATACTTCTGTAGTATTGCTACCGTTTTCTCGACCCCGAAATGCCCAGCGACTCGACTGTAGTGTGCTTCCCATATCATCTTGGCACGCTCGCTTGAAGGAACACAAAGGTGTCCCAGGTGACATAAAAGTGCATCTTTGAGGTGAAAATTTGTAACTTGCGTGCCCCCCAAGAGTGCCTTGTAAGTGTGGCCGAATTCTGGGTCACTCTCATAGAGAAGCGGCCAATCAGAAGTCTCGTGCCCACAAGAGTTGAGCACGGTGGTGAGCGCCACGATCGGTGGTCGGCCGAGGCAGTCTGCAACATTATTGGTGCTACCCTTCTTGTACTTGATGTTCAAATGAAACTGTTGCAGATATGTGGACCACTTCTGATGGCGATCATTCTGCAACTTCCCTTGTGTCTGTATGAACTGCAGGGGCCGGTGGTCTGTGTGGATGATTGTTTCCTTCCTCAAAATGTAATGCTTCCATTGTCGACAGGCTTGCACAATGGAATACATTTCTTTGTCATAAGTGGGATACTTGCGAACTGTCTCAGACAATGTCTCACTGTGATATGCCACTGGATGTCCCTGTTGAGTAAGAACCGCCCCAATAGCATAGTCAGAGGCATCTGTCTCGATCTCAAATGGCTGCTGCAAGTCTGGTAAGGTGAGCACTGGGGCAGAACAGAGGCGATTTTTCAATTCTTTGAACGCCTTCTGTTGAGGTTCCGACCAAAAGAATTTTTCTCTCGCTCCTTTGGTGACTTGACTCAAGGGCCAAGTGATATGAGAGAATCCCAACACGAATCTATGATAGAAATTAGCAAGACCCAGAAAGCTGCGAAGCTCTGTTATAGTAGTCGGGGCTGGCCAATCCCGAATGACTTGGATCTTGGCTGGATCCACATGCACCCCCCTTTCATCAATAATGTATCCCGGATATTGAACCTGGGTCATGCCAAACGTGCACTTCTCCAAAGTGGCACACAACTTGTGTTGCCGCAGTGTTTGGAGGACTTGTCGGATGTGATGAAGGTGCTCTTCCCAAGTCTTGCTGAAGATCAGAATGTCATCCAAGTACACCACTAAGAATGAGTTGGTGAATGGCCGCAAGATGTCGTCCATCATCCTCATGAAGGTTGCGGGAGCATTCGTCAACCCGAAAGGCATGACCAGCCATTCAAAAAGGCCTTCCTTAGCTCTGAAGGCAGTCTTCCACACATCAGAGGGTTCAATTGGTACCTGGTGATACCCAGACTTCAGGTCGATCTTACTGAAATATTTTGCACCTTGGAGTTGGTCTAGAAGGTCATCAATCCGTGGGATTGGGTACCTATTCCGGACAATGATCTTGTTCAGCGCCCGATAGTCAATACAGAGTCTCCACGTCCCATCCTTCTTCTGTACCAACACGATCGGGCTCCCACAGGGCGATGAACTTGGTCTGATGTGACCTTTCTGCAACAGCTCCTGAATCTGCCTCTTGATTTCATCATTTTCCAGAACAGAGCGTCGATAGATCGGTCCATTGGGTAGTGGCGCACTTGGGGTCAGATCAATCGGGTGCTTGACCTGGCAGTGCAGAGGAACCCCTGTGGGTGAGGTGAAGATGTCCCCGTACTCCTCCACGACCTTATCCATTTGTTGTTGTCGCGCAGAGGGGCCCTGTCTGGAGGTCGTGGCCACAGTCTTCTTCTTGCCCTGGGGGCGGATCATCAGAAAAACGAATTTCCTGGTTTGGGAAATGAGCTTACTACATTGTTTTGGAGTAACCAAAGAGATAGTCGTAGGAGGTGGTACCTCTGGTATCCTGTACAACTTATTTCCCAAAGTAATAATAACAGCACGAGGTCGAGACTCATACACAGCATGACGCTTCCACAAGCATGGTTGTCCTAATAATACATCAGAAACATCAATAGGAGCAACGTCACATAATACCTCATCCGTGAAGGGCTTGATGCTATAGGGAAGGCGGCACTGCTGGCTGACGCGGAGATCTCGTCCTTGGTGAAGCTACCCGATGGTGTATGGATGTGGGTGAGCTGTGGTCGGCAAGCCCAACCGCTTCACGGCGTCTTCTGAAATGAGGTTCTTTTGGCTCCCATTGTCGACAATGAACTGTACAGGGGAGCCCTTTACCCACATCTGGGAGTGGAAGAGACGTTCCTCCTCCTCTCGATCTTCCGGTTCCTCCTTCTGGACCTTTGTAGTGGCAACAGTGGCGTTGGGCTCCGCATCAATAATCTGTTTCCCTTTTTCATTCCCCTTTTCAGGTTCTGATTCGGAGTCAGAGCATGCATCTGACTCAGAAGCCCTCATCTCGGCCACTAGCGACTGCTGGGCCCGACACTCACTTGTGTTGTGAGTGGAGCTCTTATGGAACTCACACCACTTTCCCGTGTCCTTCTTTGGCTTTACGGTGTTGTTCTTGTCTTGTGGCTTTGACGGGTTGTCCTTAGCCGCCATGCTCTGTCCTTTGTTCTGCGGTTTGGAAGCACCTTTTCCTTGCTTTTGATTCGCAGAGCCAAAGTCTCGCTTCTTCTGTTTGAATTTCTGCTCAATCTTGGCAGCATACCGGTATGCCGTACCAAGCGAGGAGATGTCGAGGAACTCCATTTCCTCCTGAATGTATTTGTGCAGGCACCTGCGATACTTTAGCACCAAATGTTTCTTTGAATCTTTGATACCCAACTTGTGCGCAGGGAAAGGGAAACGTATTCACAACAGAATATCCAGATCCCTTTGTTATCATAAAGGTGGGTCCTGCCAGGTGTACTTGTCTCTATAGCTCCCCATGGGATAGCACTGCTCTGACTATGCCTAAAGAATTCCAAGTTGCACGCCGAGAACGCAGAGGGGCCTGTCTTCTGTCCTGTTCTCACAGCAGGGTTTCCCCACTACCCTTAACATGGGGGGTAGCTTTGAGGAGGCAAAAATAAATCCTCCTGGCCTGGTGTCATGAACAGAGAAATATCCTTCTAATAGATTCAACCATCTATCTACTAAAGATTCGTCTATTTGACCCTCAAATATGGGAATGTCAAAATTTACTTGTACCTTAAAGGGAGTCGCAACCTGCAGTGGCTACTCGGATGCGCATGCGCCGGCTGGCAAATGCTGAAGGATCTCGAGCAAAGCTATCCATCATCTCGTCTGTTTTTCGAGGGCCTCCTCGAGCAATATTTTGATAGGATCTCCTGCTCCCTCATCTTTCTTTTTGTCCCCCATGGGCGTCTGTCGAGGTTTGCTAGGCTGATCTTGCAAAGGTTCCACCAGATCAAGCCCTAGCTCCTTATACCCCGACCTCGTTGGGGACATGCAAAGAAGGATCGAGAACAAGCAGACCGCTCTGATACCACTGATCCGGATTTATGCAGGAACGCAACAGAATAAACACATAACCATAAATACAGAGATGCAGCGGAAATAACACTTCATTTCATTAATATCAAAATAATAGAAAGATGCTTACAGACATAATGGAAATAAAATAGCTAGGGTGCTGGTAGCGAATCTCTGAGAAGAGATGTGGTGGCTACAGACCTCTGAACTGAGTTACAATGAGGCTCGAGGGCCTATTTATTATTGAGAACAATGGAGAGCCCTCAACATCCCAAAAACCTAACCCTAGGAGATGAAGCGCCAACACTATGGGCCCCGTTTGGGTAAATTGGTGTTTCAACTTCCCAGGGACGTAACTTTGGCATACTATCTCCGTTTGACGCACATGATACATCATTAGAAAGCTCTATCCGAGGACTACAACTTTTGTGACAATTTTGATGATCAAGATCGCAACAAATTTTCATACCAAAAAACGTCGTTTAGGGCCTCAAAACGGCTCTGGAAGTTCAGGACACGAAAAACTGCTAAAAATAGTAAGTTATGCCAAAACTGAAAAACTGAAAGAGACAATGGTGGGGGCCCAAGTGGAATAGGCGGGTGGCCACCAATATCCACCTGGATCATTCCTCCCCCCTTAGGAAGCAATGGTCCCCATTGCGTTAAGTTCCTCCATGAGATGAGGAATTTTCTGCTGAACTTGGTCCCTGGTGAACCACTTTCCTCGGGTGTGAGCCGGGGCCGCCTTCGACAACCCGATACAGTTGGATCTGTTGTTGACGAGTGTTCTTGATTTGCATGTCCATGATACAATCTGTGGTGGCCTGTTCCATGCAGTCTGGGTTTAACTCTGTTGGTGTGAGTTGTTCTGCAATGTCCGAGGTGTCCAACAGAGGTGGAAAGTAAGGACGAAGGCGATCCACATTGAAGACTGGGTGCAGACCAAGGAATGGTGGAATACTAAGCTCGAAGGCATTGTTACCTACAGCCTTGGTGATGGTGTACTGACCGTATCGGAGCGGGCGAAGCTTGCGGTGAGGTCCAGTGAGGCGCTCCTTCGCAAATGTAGCCATACTTTGTCGCCCACCGGAAGTGGTGTGGCACCCTGCTGATCATGGCGCCTGTTTGTACGCGCATTGGCTCTCCGTCCAATATCCTGCGAACCTCGTTGGCGGATGTGTTGAATGCGCTTCGATGAAGCTACTTGCTTTGTGAACTTCGCATCGACATGAGCCGAATCGGCCTCGAGCAAATGAACGCATGGCTAGTGTCAATGGGACATAGTGGCTAGAATCCCAAGCCCACCCGAAGTGGGGCCAGGCCAATTGAACTCGTGAGAAAGCTTAAGAGAACCTGTCTGCATATAGGGGAGGCTCTCGTCCCATGTGCGTGGGATCTGACAGGTGTACATGCGCACGTGCACAGAGTATCTCGGACGCACCGTCCGCCATCTGTTTGGGGATGGAAAGCTGTGGACTTGGTGAGCTTTGTGTCCAACATTGACCAGAGGCTGGACCAAAATGTGCTGAGGAACCTGCTATCTCGATCCGATATGATAGACTGTGGGATCCCAAAGTGCACCCACACTCGTTCAAAGAAGAGTTTAGCAGTGGCTTCTGCTGTGATATTCTTCTTACAGGCCGCCATGATGGCCATCTTCGAGAATCTGTCAACGACCACGAAAACACAGTCATTTCCATTTTTAGTAGAAGGCAGGCCCGACATGTAATCCATGGAGATGGATTCCCACGGCCGACTAGGGGTAGGTAGTGGAGTATATAGGCCTTGCTTCTTGATGGTCGGTTTGGCAATGGCACAAGCAGTGCAGGATCTGATGTGCTTCTCGACATCCTTTCGAAGGTTCGGCCAATAGAAATACTTCTGTAGTATTGCTACTGTTTTCTCGACCCCGAAATGCCCAGCGACTCGACTGTAGTGTGCTTCCCATATAATCTTGGCACGCTCGCTTGAAGGAACACAAAGGTGTCCCAGGTGACATAAAAGTGCATCTTGGAGGTGAAAATTTGGAACTTGCGTGCCCCCCAAGATTGCCTTGTAAGTGTGGCCGAATTCTGGGTCACTCTCATAGAGAAGCGGCCAATCAGAAGTCTCGTGCCCACAAGAGTTGAGCACGGTGGTGAGCGCTACGATCGGTGGTCGGCTGAGGCAGTCTGCAACATTATTGGTGCTACCCTTCTTGTACTTGATGTTCAAATGAAACTGTTGCAGATATGTGGACCACTTCTGATGGCGATCATTCTGCAACTTCCCTTGTGTCTGTATGAACTGCAGGGGCCGGTGGTCCGTGTGGATGATTGTTTCCTTCCCCAAAATGTAATGCTTCCATTGTCGACAGGCTTGCACAATGGAATACATTTCTTTGTCATAGGTGGGATACTTGCGAACCGTCTCAGACAATGTCTCACTGTGATATGCCACTGGATGTCCCTGTTGAGTAAGAACTGCCCCAATAGCATAGTCAGAGGCATCTGTCTCGATCTCAAATGGCTGCTGCAAGTCTGGTAAGGTGAGCACTGGGGCAGAACAGAGGCGATTTTTCAATTCTTTGAACGCCTTCTGTTGAGGCTCCGACCAAAAGAATTTTTCTCTCGCTCCTCCTTTGGTGACTTGACTCAAGGGCCAAGTGATATGAGAGAATCCCAACACGAATCTACGTTAGAAATTAGCAAGACCCAGAAAGCTGCGAAGCTCTGTTATAGTAGTCGGGGCTGGCCAATCCCGAATGACTTGGATCTTGGCTGGATCCACATGCACCCCTTTTTCATCAATAATGTATCCCAGATATTGAACCTGGGTCATGCCAAACGTGCACTTCTCCAAATTGGCACACAACTTGTGTTGCCGCAGTGTTTGGAGGACTTGTCGGATGTGATGAAGGTGCTCTCCCCAAGTCTTGCTGAAGATCAGAATGTCATCCAAGTACACCACTACGAATGAGTTGGTGAATGGCCGCAAGATGTCGTCCATCATCCTCATGAAGGTTGCAGGAGAATTCGTCAACCCGAAAGGCATGACCAGCCATTCAAAAAGGCCTTCCTTAGCTTTGAAGGCAGTCTTCCACACATCAGAGGGTTCAATTGGTACCTGGTGATACCCAGACTTCAGGCTGATCTTACTGAAATATTTTTCACCTTGGAGTTGGTCCAAAAGGTCATCAATCCGTGGGATTGGGTACCTATTCCGGACAGTGATCTTGTTCAGCGCCCGATAGTCAATACAGAGTCTCCACGTCCCATCCTTCTTCTGTACCAACACGATCGGGCTCCCACAGGGCGACGAACTTGGTCTGATGTGACCTTTCTGCAACAGCTCCTGAATCTGCCTCTTGATTTCATCATTTTCCAGAACAGAGCGTCGATAGATCGGTCCATTGGGTAGTGGCGCACCCGGGGTCAGATCAATCGGGTGCTTGACCTGGCAGTGCAGAGGAACCCCTGTGGGTGAGGTGAAGATGTCCCGTACTCCTCCACAACCTTATCCATTTGTTGTTGTTGTGTAGAGGAGCCCTGTCTGGAGGTCGTGGCCACAGTCTTCTTCTTGCCCTGGGGGCGGATCATCAGGAAAACGAATTTCCTGGTTTGGGAAATGAGCTACTACATTGTTTTGCAGTAACCAAAGAGATAGTGGCAGGAGGTGGTACCTATGGTATCCTGTACAACTTATTTCCCAAAGTAACAATAACAGCACGAAGTCGAGACTCATACACAGCATGACACTTCCACAATTATGGTTGTCCTAGTAATACATCAAAAACATCAATAGGAGCAACGCCACATAATACCTCATCCGTGAAGGGCTTGATGCTATAGGGAAGGCGGCACTGCTGGCTGACGCGGAGATCTCGTCCTTGGTGAAGCCACCCGATGGTGTATGCATGCGGGTGAACTGTGGTCGGCAAGCCCAACCGCTTCACGGCATCTGCTGAAATGAGGTTCTTTTGGCTCTCATTGTCGACAATGAACTGTACAGGGGAGCCCTTTACCCACATCTGGGAGTGGAAGAGACGTTCCTCCTCCTCTGGATCTTCCGGTTCCTCCTTCTGGACCTTTGTAGTGGCAACAGTGGCGTTGGGCTCCGCATCAATAATCTGTTTTCCTTTTTCATTCCCCTTTTCAGGTTCTGATTCGGAGTCAGAGCATGCATCTGACTCAGAAGCCCTCATCTCGGCCACTAGCGACTGCTTGGCCCGACACTCACTTGTGTTGTGAGTGGAGCTCTTATGGAACTCACACCACTTTCCCGTGTCCCTCTTTGGCTTTACGGTGTTGTTCTTTTCTTGTGGCTTTGGTGGGTTGTCTTTAGCCGCCATGCCTTGGCTCTGTCCTTTGTTCTGCGGTTTGGAAGCACCTTTTCCTTGCTTTTGATTCGTAGATCCAAAGTCTCGCTTCTTCTGTTTGAATTTCTGCTCAATCTTGGCAGCATACCGGTATGCCGTACCAAGCGAGGAGATGTCGAGGAACTCCATTTCCTCCTGAATGTATCTGTGCAGACAGCTGCGATACTTTAGCACCAAATGTTTCTCTGAATCCTTGATACCCAACTTTGTGCGCAGGGTATGGAACAGATTCGTCAGCTCGTGCACATCTTGATCCCTTTGTTGTCGCAGCGTGGTCCATTGTATGTACTTGTCCTCATAGCTCCCCACGGGATAGTACTGCTCCTTGACGGCGTCTCGGAAAGAATTCCAAGTTGGTACAGCCGAGAACAGAGAGGGTTCTGTCTGGTCCTTGTTCTCACAGTAGGTTTCCCACCAGTCCTTAACATGGGGGGTAGCTTTGAGGAGTGCAAAAATAATCTTCTCCTAGTCTGAAAAGTCATGAACAGAGAAATATCCTTCTAATAGATTCAACCATCTATCTACGGCATCTGCGTCTATTTGACCCTCAAATATGGGAATGTCAAAATTTACTTGTACCTTAAAGGGAGTCACAACTCCAGAGTGGCTACTGGATGCAGATGCACCGCCGGTGGGCAACCGTTGAAGGATCTGAACAAAGTTATCCATCATCGCGTTCCTTTGTTTTTCGAGGGCCTCCTCGAGCAATATTTTGATAGGATCTCCTGCTCCCTCATCTTTCTTTTCGTCCCCATGGGCGTCCGTCGAGGTTTGCGAGGCTGATCTTGCAAAGGTTCCACCAGATCAAGCCCTAGCTCCTTATACCCCGACCTCGTTGGGGACATGCAAAGAAGGATCGAGAAAAAGGAGACCGCTCTGATACCACTGATCCGGATTTATGCAGGAACGCAACAGAATAAACACATAACCATAAATACAGAGATGCAGCGGAAATAACACTTCATTTCATTAATATCAAAATAACAGAAAGATGCTTACAGACATAATGGAAATAAAATAGCTAGGGTGCTGGTAGCGAATCTCTGAGAAGAGATGTGGTGGCTACAGACCTCTGAACTGAGTTACAATGAGGCTCGAGGGCCTATTTATTATTGAGAAACAATGGAGAGCCGTCAACATCCCAAAAACCTAACCCTAGGAGATGAAGCGCCAAAACTATGGGCCCCGTTTGGGTAAATTGGTGTTTCAACTTCCCATGGACGTAACTTTGGCATACTATCTCCGTTTGACGCACATGATACATCATTAGAAAGCTCTATCCGAGGACTACAACTTTTGTGACGATTTTGATGATCAAAATCGCAACAAATTTTCATACCAAAAAACTTCGTTTAGGGCCTCAAAACGGCTCCGGAAGTTCAGGACCCGAAAAACTGCTAAAAATAGTAAGTTATGCCAAAACTGAAAAACTGAAAGAGACAATGGTGGGGGCCCAGGTGGAATAGGCGGGTGGCCACCAATATCCACCTGGATCATTCCTCCCCCCTTAGGAAGCAATGGTCCCCATTGCGTTAAGTTCCTCCATGAGATGAGGAAATTTCTGCTGAACTTGGTCCCTGGTGAACCACTTTTCTTGGTGCAGGAGTTGGCCAGCTTTGACAACCCGATACAGTTGGATCTGCTGTTGACGAGTGTTCTTGATTTGCATGTCCATGATACAATCTGTGGTGGCCTGTTCCATGCAGTCTGGGTTTAACTCTGTTGGTGTGAGTTGTTCTGCAATGTCCGAGGTGTCCAATAGAGGTGGAAAGTAAGGACGAAGGCGATCCACATTGAAGACTGGGTGCAGACCAAGGAATGGTGGAATACTAAGCTCGAAGGCATTGTTACCTATAGCCTTGGTGATGGTGTACGGGCCGTATCGGAGCGGGCGAAGCTTGCGGTGAGGTCCAGTGGAGGCGCCTCTTTCGCAAATGTAGCCATACTTGTCGCCCACCCGGAAGTGGTGTGGCAACTGTTGATCATGGCGTCGTTCAATCTAGACACTCGTCCAACATCTCAAATCTCATGAACCCATTGGCGGATGTGCCATGCGCTCGATGAAGCTACTTGCTTTGCGAACTTCAGACTGGTCAACTTCAGACTGACATGAGCTGAATCGGCCTCATAGCCGTGAACGGCATGGCTATGTCAATGGGACATAGTGGCTCGGAATCCAAGCCCACTCCGTAAAGGGGCTGGGTTACCAATTGAACTCTGTGTCTGGCACCGTGTTGTACATGTGGGAGGCCTTCGTCCCATGTGCGTGATGCTTTGAGTTGTAACATGCGCAGAATGTACAATTCATCCTATGGACTGCACTTCTGCTCCGGCCATCTCTGCTTGGGGATGGAAAGCTGTGGACTTGGTGAGCTTTGTGTCCAACATTGACCAGAGGCTGGACCAAAATGTGCTGAGGAACCTGCTATCTCGATCTGATATGATAGACTGTGGGATCCCAAAGTGCACCCACACTCGCTCAAAGAAGAGTTTAGCAGTGGCTTCTGCTGTGATATTCTTCTTACAGGCCGCCATGATGGCCATCTTCGAGAATCTGTCAACGACCACGAAAACACAGTCATTTCCATTCTTAGTAGAAGGCAGGCCCGACATGTAATCCATGGAGATGGATTCCCACGGTCGACTAGGGGTAGGTAGTGGAGCATATAGGCCTTGCTTCTTGATGGTCGGTTTGGCAATGGCACAAGCAGTGCAGGATCTGATGTGCTTCTCGACATCCTTTCGAAGGTTCGGCCAATAGAAATACTTCTGTAGTATTGCTACTGTTTTCTCGACCCCGAAATGCCCAGCGACTCGACTGTAGTATGCTTCCCATATCATCTTGGCACGCTCGCTTGAAGGAACACAAAGGTGTCCCAGGTGACATAAAAGTGCATCTTGGAGGTGAAAATTTGGAACTTGTGTGCCCCCTAAGAGTGCCTTGTAAGTGTGGCCGAATTCTGGGTCACTCTCATAGAGAAGCGGCCAATCAGAAGTCTTGTGCCCACAAGAGTTGAGCACGGTGGTGAGCGCCACGATCGGTGGTCGGCTGAGGCAGTGTGCAACATTATTGGTGCTACCCTTCTTGTACTTGATGTTCAAATGAAACTGTTGCAGATATGTGGACCACTTCTGATGGCGATCATTCTGCAACTTCCCTTGTGTCCGTATGAACTGCAGGGGGTAGGAGCTACAACACACTCATAAGCTGCATCAAGCAAAGCCTTTTCCTTGTTTTCTTCTCTCTTTGCCTTGAGAAGCTGCATCTCCATGATTGCCTGCTTGGTTTGAAGTTTTTGATTTTCCTGCTCATAGTATGAAATCAAAAACTTAGATATATCAAGGTTATCTTGCAGTTATTTAATTTGGGCATCCTTATCCTTGATATTCAAGGAAGTTTCATAATCATCTTGTTAATCTAAGTCAACAAGGTCAAAATCTATCTCTGTCTCATGGAGGTCTTCCTCCTCATGGTTGATTTCTTCATGAGCATCTTCCTCTGACATATTTTGTTTCCCCTTATGTACCTACTTTGCTGATGAAGAAGGAAATATCCCTCCCACAATATGTGGGGAAAACACCTACATGTCCCTCTCTGGTATGTTCTACCCAATGTGCTCATTTCACCCCCTTTAGGCTTGTTGACCATAGATCACCTTGGTGACCCAATCTGACCATGAAATGGTGATGAAGTAAGTGAAGTGGACTGAAGTGGATGCATAAATGTAGCAGAATGAGATGAAGAAAGCACATCTTCAACATGTGGAGCTTTTAGAGCAGTGAAGATGTCATTGTAAATGGAGGTGTCCCATGAGATGTTCAACTAGTCAAGGTGATGGAGTACAATGATTTTGATCAATGAGTGGTGGAAGAGGTTGTTCATATATTGGTAATAGTCTCTCCTTTGTACAATGAATGTCATTTTGTCTATGCGCTTGAATAGATAGTATGGGATACTGAGCAATCTTACTCTTGTGAAGTGCATAAGAAGTCTAATATGGTATGTGTAGAGCCTAGAGAACCTTCCTTCATAGGATAAGTACTTCATGATGATTTTCATCATGGGGGCATACCTATCAAGAAGGTAGCTGAAAGGGAAGACCCTATTCCTCTCATTTCTCTACCTTGTTTTGATGAATGGTTCATAATACTTATCCTCCAAATATTTGGATTCAAACCACCTCTCACCCATGTTTGGAATCCCTGTGGTAGTAGCAATGATAGATGTAGATACAGTGAAGGTAACACCTTCAAAGGTCACGTGATTGTCTTTGAGGTTTAAGATGAAGACTCTACTCAACATAGGATAATGTTGGACCCTTTGAATCATGTTGCAAAAATAAAGGCAACCTACATACTCAAAACAAGTGACAGTAATAGGAGAGGCCATCAGTTCATTTGTGTTGGTGGGCTCTAGCATTAGGATTATTCCTCCTTTGTGAGGCCTTCTCTTTTCTCTATCCTCCTCTTCTTATCTATCCTCCTCTTGCATATAGTCTTTGTCTTCCTCCATACTATTTGGTGGCCAAGAAACCCTAGGTATGAGGTAGATGGGAATGGGGAGTGGAGATAGGTCTAGGGAATAGGGATAAGTCTAGAAAAATTTAGGGAGATGGGGGAAGGGGTTATGGAGCTTTGGGAGGTGATAGGAGGTTGAAATGTCAAGGAAGTTGGAAATGAAAATTAAATTATAGGTTTGATGGAGTGGCTGCCTAGGAAATTTAGAAGCCTAGGGATTAGGGTTTAGGGGAAAAGGGATTTAGGGAAAGGGATATAGTATTGTAGGGGTAGGGATATGTTTTACAATGATGTCGGAAGGGAATGCAGGGTTAAAGGCCATCAAATTGGGAATGAGGAATAGTATTATTCTTTCTTCACTAGACGAAATGCCAATTTTACTTAGGAACAAGAACACTATGAAATCAATGCTTAGGAGTGAAAGGAGAAATAAACATGATGTAATTACTTGCTAGAGGGTGTTATGAAATCAATGCTTAGGAGTGCAAGGAGGCAATAAACATGATGTACTTACTTGCTAGAGGGTGTTAGAAGCAATTGCTGAAGGATTGTAAGAGTTTGCTCGAGTCTTAGTGCTTTTTGGGAAATCTAGGGAAAAGCACAACGCCTTGCCCATAAGAGCAGCGCTGCCTACTAAAAGTGCATCACTTGTTTAGAAAGTGCAGCGCCACCCTCCAGAAAGCGCACCGCCACAAAAAAATTTCCTCTAACCCTGCAATTCGAATTTCTGAACCAAGGGAGCTTGTGCTCGACTGATGCAAGAGAAAACAAGCTTCTTTCTTGTCTTGTGGTGGTATTTGTAATTGATATTTTGAATGAATTGGGCCTTAGGACCCACTTTCTCTTCTTTTCATTCACTTTTCACTTTGAAACTATACCTTTTCATTTGAATTTTTTCTTTGACATTTGATCATCTGATGAGCTTAGAGAACACTAGGATTTGACATTTTGATGCTTTAACATGTGGAACCTTGAGTTGGAAGCTAGGGAATAATGATCTTATTACATTTTAAATGACATAAAATTACATAATGAAAATTCAAAATTACATTTTAAAATTGAAATTACATGCTAAAACAAGAATTTCTCTTTACAAATCATCTTTATATGGTGAAGAGATGTTATTTGATCACTCCCTTACTTGCTGACATTATGCAATGGAAATGGTGTTTTATTTGGACCTTGGAAACCCTAATGACCTAATGAAACCTTGATTGACCTAATTTCATGATGACATGACTGATATGATGAATATGATGACTTAGAACTCATGACTAATGTACATTCAACAAATTATGAAAATGAAGTAGTAAGTAATGGTAATTTAGGAAAAAGTGAATTTTTTTATTTTAGGGTTATCATTAGTGAGTAAATTTTGGAATGATGACCTAGTGAAATGAAAAAAATTCTAAATGAGACCCTAATATGATATGAAAAGAGGTATTTTGATCACTGGTGGCAGGATACAAAAATTGGCACTAACAATAACGAAGTGCTAATCTAATCGTTGGTCGACGACTTAATCTCAACCATATCCCTAACTTTCCTCCGCTTTGAGTCCAACTTGAGATGACTGCAACTGAACAAGACAAATTGGAATGAGATGACCACATTAGGTAGTGAGCTGTCACGGGAGTTTAGGAGCGAGTGGTTGCCAAGAGTGCAGGAATCCTACATGCACTTGACCATGCTAATGAAACGATTAATAAATTTTCCTATCAATTACTTTAGGGGAGAAAGTATTATTTGCAAGAAATAATAAAGGCATAAAATCTATTAAAATGATTAATTAAGTTCTTTGTAAACCTTAAATATGAAATATAAATCTAGTGCAGGAATATACATGATTCTTGGAATAGTGCAGGAATAAGGAGGTTTGCGAGGATAAAATAGAGGTCTAAGGTTGTGGTTTTTAAGTAGGAAGGGGGTCAAAAAGGAAGCATTTTAGTCTACCAACATCCTCCCATCACTAAGCTATTGTGTGTCCTCACACAACCTTTAACTGCTACAAAAATCAAACAAGGAGCCTCCCTTCAATCCTGAACTTATATGTCGATCCCTTCTTTCATTGTCTTCATCTTCTTACCTCCAACATTCTTGAGTCACTTGGTCATCTTTTTAAGACATTTAAAACACCTTGAGGCCCGAAACTTCCATATCTTTACTTTTCTTTCCTGCTCATTGTCGTCTTCTTCCAATTCTATAATGTCCTGCTTCTGCACTATATCATGCTCCTTCATGGCTTGGTTTAATGCTTCCAAGCCATGAATTCGCTACTCAAGCTCTTCTATCCGACTATTCAGATAGAGGGTGGAATTTTCTGTTCCCAACTCTTTAGGTGTAAGCATCTTTTCTGCAATTGATTCTAAACATGTGCCATCATCACCAGGGTCAAAGTTATCTTAGCCACCTAGTTCCTACATTTCAATATCATCAAGGGCTTCAGTTCTCGAAGCTTCAATATCACCAGGGTCTTGGCACCTGGAACTTCCATGTCACCAAGGTTCACAGTGCCCTACACGTCCATCTTACCATGGGCTTCAGTAACCTGCACATCCATCTCACCAGGGGTTTCAGTACCCTGTGCATCCATCTCACTAGGGGTTTCACTACCCTGCACTTCAAAATTATCGAGGGCTTCAATATCTTGTGCCTCATCATCTACGTGACCCTCTGTCAGGTCTCTGCTTCCACTTGGTGTCATTTTTCTCTTCTTTAAATTATGAAGGAAGGCCGACATGGATATTTTTTCCTCGTTCTATGCATAGCTTTCATTAACCACTGTATGAGTCGCCACCTCAGCGAGAACGGAGAGGTTATGGTCACTTGTTGAAGCAGGTGGTGAATTTTCCAACAATATTGGGGAGGTCCACTGAACATGAACCGCCCCCAAAGAAGTAGTCCTTTTCTTAGCCAAGCTCATGTTCGTTCTTTTTACTTAGGACAGAGTTTCTTTGAGAGATCACTCCTCTCCCTGCACTAGTATTTCCTTTATTTTTATCTCGGTAGGGCATAGGGTCAGAGTCTCTGCTTTTCTTTTCTTTCTTGCATTATTTTTTCCAGATGACTTCCCTACACCTCGTCCTTGAAACTCCTTCAAAAATGCTTTCCAGGTCACATTTTTGACCTCCAGCTCCTTCTTAACTAAAATTGTGATTAGCCCACGATGATACAACTTGCATGAAACCTGACTTGACTTCCCTCTCTGAACACATTTCACCATTTTCTCCAAGCTTCTAAGTAGATAATAGGGGAAATTGATGAGTTTCCCCGACTCAAAATGCAACACCAAACGTATATGGTATAGGAAATTCAATGAATAACGGCCCTTGCAGGTAAGAAACTTATACAATATGTAAGGGATTTCTTTCCATTTCTCAAGCATAGCGCTACACGGAAGTCCTTTCTTCTAGTCCACCTTTAGTTTCCAGTCGACCACGAATCAATGCCACCGCTTCTTCTCAATCTTCTCCTTCTTAAAACATTATTCATCCACTGTTTCTAAGCTTGTAGCCTGAGATATGGATTCTTCCGTGACCAAAAATTCCAGTGAGACTACATTGGCTCTGCTTCCATCAAATGTCCTAGCAAATTCTAGTGCCACAGCTATATCAAATCCGTCAAATTTTTGCAGAAACGGGGAAAACCCGAATTCCTGCAGCATTGCAAGATTGTTTCTATACATGGGTGTTTGCTCTATTTCCTTCATGGATAGTGGATCTATCCTTACAGGTGCAATTTATATTTCAATTCACCCCAACTCTTTGTCTAAACCTCATAAAAATATCACAATCAAGAATTCAAAGGGTCTGACAAGAGATTTTTTATGGTAGAGCCATCCACTAGCCGTCCTATTAGCCATCTTCCATTCAATCACGCTCCATCATTAAAATTACACCTTCGGGATGGATGCACACACGTATTGGTCCAAGTATAGGTAGGAAATGATGATTGTAAAATGCATAGGTTTAGGTAGTGATACGATGTAACAGTCATGCACAATTAGATTATGAGGTAAGGCCATCATTGACACGTGTTTAATTTTTTTCCAAAAAGACGTAAGTATTGGGTTTCGAGTGAATCATACTATCTACATTCGCTTCATGATTCACATAAGGTGTACTTAGTACTCATTCAAAAGATGATATTTTATAACCTAAAATATCTTTTACTTAAATGATTTCTTCCTAAATTGGTAAATGATAAATCAAAGTTTTAACCATAATTCAAATTATTAGATGCCATGGTCTATCGGTGGTGCAGTCATTATGTCTGCAAAAAATAATTATGAAACAAATATAAACTTTCCAGTGCGCATTTTTGCACCAGGTGTTCCTGCACTTTATTAAACAAACTTGCACTAGGACCATGTGTTTTCACATTCGGGCACGCTAAGCAGTGTGGATCTTTGTACTGAACGTGATTGCACTAATCGTGCTTGCATTGAACCTGCCTGCACTTAAACACGCTTGCGCTAATCATGCCTACACCTAAACACACATTCTTGCACCAGGTATTTCTGTAGCATCGAAGAGAAAAATGGAACCAAAATAAATTCTGATAGAATATAATTCATAGGCTAGATTAAAAAATTTGCTTAAATATACAAGGGAAGTTTTATTCACCATTCTTTGGTGATGAACATGCCTTCCGATCTGACTTGTGAGTTCACATTAGATCCTGCAATTGATTCATAAGGAAAAAAAAGAAGTGGGAAAGATGTAATTTACAAAATGGGAAGGAATATTACGACAGGGATTCCAAGAGTGAAACCACCAAGAGGGATAAACGAAACAGATATTTGGGGAAAAAAATTAGGGGAAAAGAGGGAAATATGAAATCGGATAGCGATAGTTTCTTTGAAGAAATGGGGGTGGTTCATTACGAGATTAAAAGAAGAAAAATATAAGGAAATTATGAAATAGGAAGAAGAAGAAGGGAAAAATTGTACCTTTAAAATCTACTTGCACTGGTGCTGGAAAAAGTAAATGCAACGCGAATTGAGCATTTCTTTAATAAAAAGTTCCATGCCGGCTATCCCAAACTTTTATAAGGGCTTGGTTCTTGCATTTGAACCTGCTTCTTCTTGGTGACATCCAATGCATCTAAAAATCAAGAAAAATTCCCTTTTTATTAAAATTTTGATCTTCATGTCAGCATGCTGGTTTTCAGGTTGATCCTTCTGCAATCATGTCAACCAACTGATTTTCATAATTACAAGAAGAATTTTTTTTTCCTTTTTTATTTTATTTTTTTTGTCATTTTTTATTTATTTATTTTTATTTTTTTGTTTCAGGAAAAGAAAGAATTAGATTTTCAATAGGTTGGTGTTGCCACCTACCATCTCCTTTTTGGATTTTTGTTGGACTTTCTGCATAAAATTTTCCTTTGGGAGGAGCTAACGATATACCTTCAATCTATGCCCATTCACCTTGAATATTGAATTTCTTCCATCAATAGTTTTGATTTCTACCGCTCCATTTTCAAACAATTTGACCACCTCATGAGCTCCCATCCAACGTGTATGGAATTTCCCCTTAAAATATTTAAATCTAGAATCATAAAGGAGTAACCAATGACCTGGTTGGAACTTCTTTTTCCTAATAGAATTTTCATGCCATTTATTGCACTTTTGTTGAACCAATGTATTCTGCTAAACAACATCCCTTCGAAATTCATCTAACTCATTCACCTTTAGGAGACGTTGTTGTTGTGCTTCTCAGAGGTCTAGTCCCAAATGAACTATAATCCTCAAGGTCTTAATCTAGAATTCTATCGGCAAAAGGACTTGTTTCCCGTATATCATCTCATATGGTGTGTGTGTCCCGTGTTGTTTCTCCAAGTGGTTTGATATGCCCACAAGGCTTCCGGTAATCTTCTATCCCAATCCTTTCTATGAATTTTCACTGTATTCTTAAGGATGGAATAAATTACCTTGTTTGTGGACTCCACCTGACCATTTTCTTGCGGGTGATACAGTGTCGATTTCATGTGCCAAATATTGTACTGCTCCATCACACCCTGTACCAGATTAGAAATAAACTATGGTCCATTGTCAGAAACAATGTCTATAGACACACCAAATCTAGTAAAGATCTAAGTAAAAAGAATATCAACAACACAATTTTCAGTAGCAAAAGAAACATCTTTAGATTCTACCCATTTTGTAACGAAATTTGTGCAAACCAAGATATTGCTTTTATTTAATGATGTCGGATTTATTGGTCCTACAAATCAATAGCAAATTTTTCAAAGGGCTCAATCATAACCTGAGGAAATAAAGGAATTTCATTGGTTTGATTAGGTTGGCCCATTCGCTGAAGCTATCACATCTCTTGACATATTTTTTGGCATCCTTAAATAAGGAGGGCCAAAAATAGCCAGCTTGTAAAATTTTGTATGACGTTCATTTATCAGTGAAGTGGCCTCTGCAAGGTTCTTCATGAGTAGATTTTAATATTTCAAACACTTCCTCTCTTACACATCTACAGATAATGAGGTCTGGCCCAGTGTAAAAGAGGTCTCCTTGAACCCCAAGAATATGCAACACTTTTTTGTATAATATTCCTCTTTTCACGACCAGATAAGTGAGGTGGTGTTTTTCTAGTGACTAAATAGTTAGCTATGTCAGTGAACCATGGGGATTCTGTTGACACAGAAAAAATATGTTTGTCAGGAAAATTATCATCAACAGAAATTACTTCACCAGTATTATTTAATCTTGAATCTTCTACAACGTTATATTTTCTTGGTCCATCAACAACAATAATATTAAATTCCTGCAACAATAAGAACCACCTAGTCACTCTACCACTAGTTAACGGTTTATTCATCAAATATTTTATCGTGGAATTATCATTATGCAAAAATAATTAATAACATGTAATCTAGTGTCTGAATTTATTAATAGCAAAAATTACAGCTAAAAACTCTTTCTCAGTGACTGTGTAGTTTAGTTTGGCGGGTGACAAGTTTTTGTTGATGAAGTAGATAACATAGGATTGTTTGTCTTGATCCTATCCTAAGGTTGTGCCAATGGTAGTATATGAGGCATAAAAGGAAATGTGAAATGGTAGGACCAATTTGGTCCTCTCAAAACTGGTGCCTGTACTAGTTTTCCTTTAATGTCTCAAAAGACTGTCAGCAAGCTATGGACCAAGAAAACTCACTATCCTTAGCTAAAAATAAAAAAAATGAGGGTAACTATCCTAGAGGGGTTCTCAATAAATCTACTATAGTAGCCCACATGTCCTAGGAAACCTTTCACTTCCATTTGAGTTTTGGGTGCAGGAAGACTCAAAATAATCTCTATCTTTGTGGGGACAACCTGGATACCTTTGTCAGAAATAAGGTGGCCAAGAACTACTCGTGCCTTGCACATTAATCTTCAATTTTTTTCACTCAAGGCAAGATGAGCTTCTTGGCAACGAAGAAGCACTTTTTCTAGATTTTTGAGGGCCTCCTGAAATGAATCACCAAACACAGAAAATTCATCCATATAGATCTCCACACACTCTAAGGTAGTTGGGGCATTACATAGCCCAAAGGGGAGCACTCAATAAGAAAATTTACCCCATGGGCATGTAAAGGTGGTTTTGTCTTGATCCTCGAGTGTGATCTATATCTAGTTGTAATCATTAAATCCATCTAGAAAATATAAGTACTTCTTACCAGAAAGGGTATCAATCACCCAATCGATAAAAGGAAGGGGGAAGTAATCCTTAAGAGTGGATTTGTTCAATTCTCTATAGTCAATGAAAATTCACCATCTCCCATCTTTATTCGGTACTAATACCAATGGTGAGACCCACTAGTTGTCAAAATAGGATAGATAAAATCAACATCTAAGAGTTTTTGTAATTCTTCCTTTAAAACATATCTTAGAGTTGGGTTCATATGCCTTTGGGGTTGTCGGACAGGTCAGGCTCCCTCCTGAATATAGATATGGTGAGTATAGGTTTCAGGAGGGATGCCTTTCATATCTTCGTAACCCCATGCAAAGGCATCAATATGGTTTCACAACAAATTCACAAGCTTCTCTTGCTGGGACGAATCCAAGTCTGAACTGATATGCACAGATTTTCCTACACTAATCTCAACAGGAGTGGTATCAGCCTCAAGAGTACACATAGGTGCTCCTAGAGACGGTGGTGAGGAAGGTTGGGAATCATGACTTTCCTGAAAATCTAGACTAAATATTGGCTCAATGAGTCAAAATTGGGCATGGTATCTAGATTGTTCAGGAAGTCATGTATCTCACCCTCTTGAGATGACTCAGCACAATGATGTAGCATAAAGACAGATGGAGTCTCCTCCTCACTACTATAATCTAGCCACAGTGCCTTAGAGCTCTTGAATGGATCTAACAGGTGGATATAAGGTGAAATTCTTCCTAGAATCTCCATGGGAAATATACATGTCACCAAAATGAAATCCAATGTAGGTATCGGTCGTAACAAGCCATGGCCATCCCAATATCAAGGGATTTCCTTCGATAGGATTCTTTGGTTGAAGCACAATGAAGTCTGCAGAATATTCCCAAGAATCTAATGAAATGAACACATCATCCAACACCCCTTCTAGCTTGATTTTAGATATGTCTGCCAATTCAAGCACGGTGGGAGTAGGACGAATATGGACCAACCCAAGTTGATCCATGGTTTTCTTGGTCATAAAATAAATGGCTGCCCCCAGGTCTATAAGAACATTAGAGACAAGGACATCACCTATCTGAACAAAGACAACAAGGTTTCGAGGTTAGTATATTTTTCCTTGTGCACACACCCCGTCATTAAATCTGTTTCTCTTCCAAGAAATTTAATAGTTTGGGCTTCCAATATTCTCCTTCCCACACTAGTACATTTGGGGGAAATTTCAACACTTGGTTCCGACGCTTTTGACCAAATGTTGAAAATTTCCCCAAAATTTTTCAATCCCACCTGAAACCATCGCTACACCGATGTTTAGAGAAAAGTGTCGCAATACCGACACTTAGACAAAGTGTCGCAAGTGCGACGTTTGGAGGAAGACGTCGCAGTTGCGACACTATGCCCCAAAGCATGGCTATTGCGATGGTTGCCTCCAAACGTCGCAAGTGCGACACAATGTCTAAGTGTCGCAATTGCAACATTTGGAGGCATCCATCGCAATAACAACGCTTTGTCCACCGTCAGTATAACGACACTTATATGCGCGCTACATAAAAATGATTTTATTAAAAACTACATTAACGTTTGATATCACGTGCGCATTTGCCCTCCGCTCTTGCAGAACAACATTCGCCCTCAGCATTCGCCCTCAGCTCTTGCAGAACAACATTTTCCCTCAGCATTCACCCTCATCTCTTGCAGAACAACATTCACCCTCAGCATTTTCCCTCAGCTCTTGCAGAACAGCATTCGCCCTCAGCATTCGCCCTGAGCTCTTGCAGAACAGCATTCGCCCTGAGCTCTTGTAGAACAACATTCGCCCTAGCATTCACCCTGAGCTCTTGTAAAACAGCATTCACCCTCAGAATTCGCCCTCAGCTCTTGCAGAACAACATTCGCCCTCAACTCTTGTAGAACAACATTCACCCTCAGCTCTTGCAAAATGGTAAGTTCTTACTGCAGGCCCTTCCTCCTATAGTAGGGTTGACTCTATTTGGGTTTTTTTGGTCAATTCCATTGGATTGTGTTAGGCTGTAGGGTTCTCTCTAGATGTCTTCAAATGTTCTTTCGGATGAGTTTCAAAGAGGATGTGTAAGATGTGTTTGTGCTTGCATGAATTTGAATCCACCAGTTTCATGAAGTTTAAGCTATGGATTTTAGTTCGACAAACTCATCCATCTCAACACCCAGTAACGAATTTCCCTTGGTCTGATCTATATTGAAGGTGAAGTGCAAAGTGGTAGAGAATGGGAGATCGAAATTCATCAACTTTATCACAAGGGTAGTACTCCAGATCGAAAGTGATGAGCTTTAGTTCTCCATATTTGGGGATTTTCTGATGACATACCAAAGGTCACATCCATACAACCATATCAAGGTCAATGTTGAGATCATTCTCATATAGATATAGGTCACTGATATATAGGGTTAATATCATCATCACTATCCATGGAAACGGAATGGTTACAAAATCTGTGATTGTGGTTGGCTCATTTATAATTATTACCCATTTACAGTAGAGCACAGAAACACTAAATATGGCCCGAGCAGAGCCTTTACAACAGGCAATGGAATTGCAGTTGCTTCATCAATAACCAATAGCTCCACTTGAGAAAATTTTTCATAATCTTGGGGTTGGATATACTGCAGAGCAAAAAATTGTAGTTATCATTCGTGCTCCAATATATTAATATACTTTTTACATTGAACTGAAGAAAGGGAAACAAGAAAATGCTAGCCATCATACAATGCTTTGACATAAGAGTTTTGAGTGACATACTTGAAAAAAAGAACTCATCCACTGATATTTATAATAATTTGAGTTGTTCAAGTTAAACACAATGTCAAGAATCAAGATTCAATACCCTCTATTATCTTCATCACCCAATACAAGATTTAAATTGTTCCCAAAGAAACGCTTATTAATTTGGAAACCATTATTTCTCCTTGCTTTAAAAACCCTACATATAAATGAAAACAAGCATTGCATTTCAACTACAAAAATCTATTAGTTTTCAAATGTACATGTGTGCATCACTTGTGTAGGGTATTCCTTTTCCACTTTCACATTATCCAAGAATGTGTGCAGTATAGTTCATATTTTTTGTGATTTAGATTATCTTGAAAAGGAAAGGTAAATTATTTCCCATGGAAAAAGAAGGTTTTCCCTTTTTACTACTGGAAATGGTACAACAAAGTTCCATTTCTACCCGAAACTCCTATGAAACGGGAACCAAATAAAGGCCATGTCCTCAATGGACATCATTTGGCTTTGAAAATGGCCATTGCACCGTGTTGTTTCTTATATTACATCACGATATTTTCTTAGGTCATTTCTTGTTTCTTGAGATGAGAAACAACCAAAGAAATTGTGAAGATCCTTTCAAGAAATAAATGACCATTTCTCAATCATATCTGAACTATTTTTTATTTTATTCAGTGGTTGTTTACTTTGAGAGAAATTTGACACTTCTATAAGGAATATAACATAAACACAAAAAATGGGAAGGAATTGATGAGGTAGATGAGCTTTAGTTGTTGTCAATTAAGAATTGATAATACACGATGCATGTTCTGTACTACAAACTAGATTCCTTCCTGGAGTTAGGACATAGAGTATTGAATCAAATTTGCAGTTTCTAACTTCTTGTATTGGTTCATCAATATTGAAATTCAAACATTGCATGTCTTCATTGCTTCATGTTTGAATAATTTGCATCATATCGTACAATAGGAAATTAGGAATTATAATTATTATTACTTTATGGATCTGTTAAGTTACTTTTAAGTTTGCATGGTTTAGTGTGAAATTATTCTAGTGTGCCCCTAGGCCCAGGTGAAGGAATGCCAAGGACTGAGAACCCTAGTTTTTAAATGGTATTGTTTCTTATACCCAAAACCCCTCAACATCACTTCTTATTAGTTCTTAACAATAGTGTTGTAAACAATTTGAGAATTGATATAGCAAAATCTCGCACTTCTCAAGATGAAGTCCTAAAGCTAAAGTGTGATACCATGTGTAATTCAATAGCCCCATTGTCACCTCACCAACCTCTTTTCACTTCGGGCTAGCTCTCCTCCAACTCAGGGGGGGTTCTCCCTAGTAGATGTTAGGGATCTAATGGCCCAACCAAACCAAGTCAAGAGCCCCCTAACTCTCTATGTTTACTACTATCAATCAAAATATTGAACAATAGGGTCGGACATGCATCCTGAAGATAAAATTGCCAGGGTATTTTTGGGTAATTTCAAAGGGAAAGTCCCCAAACACATATAATCAAGGAATTATAACGTGATTTCAAACATTAAATATCAACAAAATCGTTTAAAGGATATTGAAAGGAAAAAGGTGATGGAATATAGAAAGTGCCTTACTTAAATGCTCTAAGGATTTTTCAATAGTTGCTCCAAAAGCTTCACTTCAAGGCCCTTCAAGATCGTCTCCAACAATGCTATACCATAAGCTTCAACAATGTTGCTCCAAAAATATCCTCAAGGTCTTCACAACAAGTTTACTAGAAGTTGCTCCAACAATATATTCAATAAGGTCTTCATTGTCAACTCGTCTCTTGTTTGGGTGCCTTATTGTGCAATGACATGTTTCCAGGACTGAATTCAATGCAAGGAATATTTGAAACTCTAACTCTGTCTTCCGGTGTCTTATTAGAAATTATTTCAGTTTTCATTTTGTGTTTTCAAGTTAGATATTGTTTTCAAGTTTTTACATTTATAATTTTATTGCAATGTGGCAGACTGATCAGAGCAGTGCAGGAACAACCCTGAGACGGGATGATCGCGAAAAGAGGCCAGCGGAAGAACATGTAAAGTGCCAGCATTGCTCTATCTTCAGGTATTTTAGTTATTTACATAATTGAAATAATATTAATTTTGTTCAAATATGCAGACACCTAGCCATGGTACGCTTGATGATTCCTTCTTTGAGGAAGAGCTTTCTTCATCCCTATCTTCAGTGCTCTTGTTGCGAAAAAAGGCATGAGATGCAAGGTCGGAATTTAATACTTTGATAGACGCGCCTCAAACACCTGAAACAGAAGAGAGGATAAAAAAACTTATGAGCCAGCTAGAAACATATCAGGTAATAATAAAAATTCAAAAGGATATTTTTTTTGTTCTGCATGAGATGAATTGTGATAGTTTGATTTTTAATTTTTATATTGACTAAACTAACAAAAATTTCTTTTGTATGTAGCGTTTTCTGGCACTTGCTGAACCCGGTGTTGGTGGTAGTGGGACACAAGGGCAAGAGATTGCCCAACAACCCTCTCGTACACCTTCTACTTCTTTAGGTGCCAGCCAAGAAACACACCCTGCCCAAGCAGACACCCAGCCAACCGCTGAACGTGTTGGCAATGATGAGGCTGATATGGCCAACTACATTATTGTGTTTCCTGGAGCTACACGTGTCAGCTCCACAGGGACCATTAATGGCACGTTGTTGGTGAACGATGAAGGTGTCCTTATAAAGCATGTACAACTCCCAGGTAAATTTTAATATTTTAACTATTTCATGTACTTTATCTAAAACATATTTATCATGATTTTTATTTTTAAATTAATGATAATATCTTCTCTTTTTTTGGTTTTATTCTGTGTAGGAAACAATGAGTTCTACAGGATTCTGGAGAGCCATGCGTTGGTAATTTTTGACCCAACCATACGTACAGGGTGGAATTCCCAGAATTCCAACCTGAAAAAAGAACTTCTAGATTATCTAGAAGCCCTTTTTGGGGTCGGCACATTTGACAGAAAAGCGGTGGCTCAGGTAGCCGGAAAATATTTGAAATATACCAGGGACACCTATAGGACGCAATTACAATTTAACCCTAGATATGGCGTCCTCTCGCAGTTTCAGAGAGTGAGTGGAGAGCACTCATCCATGACGGAAAAGAGAAAAGGGCAAAGAAAGAAGGAAAAATGCCAACTGGACCCGCAAGGTAAATTACAACTTTAATTCAATAGCTTTAATTTTCTTTATGTCTAAAATAAAAGTGTGCTACGTCATATCGGACTTCAATCTTTTGATGCTAGGTTGCCTGACACCTCAAAGGCAACCAAAGCTAGGATTGAGAAAAAGGGCCATCACAAGCTCGGCCAGGGTGGCTACTTGAAATTAGCTGCAAAAATTGTAATTAAGTAGCTAAACATCTTATAATTAATTGTATCGCCTTCCAACGTTTTTGTAATCCTATCAAATATGATTAAAAATACACAATCATATGTAATGTAGGGTGATGACTTCGGAACAGAAACTACAGAGGAAGATAAAAATATCGCTTTCCATTTCGGCTATCAAGCCATAGTTGAACGTCGCAGAAGCTTGGGGTAGGTCCCAAGATCCAGAATGCCTGATAAGGTAAAACATTAACCTTTCAATATGTTTGTTTTCGTCCATAAATTTAATGTCTAACAAATTTTTTTAAATCAGGGGAGCAGCACTACCGACGAGGCAAATAACCCAGTTTTAGAGCCAGATGTAGATGATCCTCACGTGCAACCTGATCATTGTAGTGGGGACCAGGCCGACAATGCTACTATCAGTGAGGGCCGTGACGGTAATTAATTTCCACTTATAATTTTTTCTAATTATGCCTTGATGGTTGTCCTTATAACGTTTTTTGTTTAAATGACAGAGAATGTTTCCCTTGAGGATCTTACCACCAGAGAGGAAGACAGGGCAACAGTCCCAACGGCGACAACTGGTGCACCGGGTAAATAATCTCATTGCAATTTTTTTTATTAATATTACCGAACTAGTTCAATGATATTTAAAAACTGACAATTAAAATTTAATATTATCTGTTTTTGTAGGCGATGCCCCGTCACTGGATGAGACCAGACATCGTGACAACGCAACTAGGTCAGCGGCGACCACTGGTGCACCAGGTAAATAATCTCATTGTAATTTTTTTTATTAATATTACCGAACTAGTTCAATGATATTTAAAAACTGACAATTAAAATTTAATATTATCTGTTTTTGTAGGCGATGCCCCGTCATTGGATGAGACCAGACATCGTGACTACGCAACTAGGTCAGCAGTGCGGGTCGAAAGGCACGAAACAGGAGCAGAGCACGATGATATTGATGGTGTAATTAGGAGCTTTAGAAATAGGAAGAAGAAAAATAAAATTTGATAATGTAAAATATTGTATTATTATAAGACAAACGTTACCATACTTGGAACGTTTTTTGCGTTATATAAAAAACTCATTTATCATACTAGTTTTATGTCAAGCATTAATTGCAATGTTTCCTTGCGTACTTTTTGTTGAATTGTTTTTTTATTAGTTATTGAATATTTTTTTTTATGCTCATGAAAGTAAAAAATGAAATATAGATTGGGTATTGGGGAATTGAGAGTGATGTGAGGGGAGGGGAAGGGGGAGAGGGGCCATAAGAGCTTCCACCTTCACGTGGTTAGCCCTGTTTAGCAGAGAATAATTTATTGGAGCAATTTAATCTTGGAGCAAACCTCCCTCGATCCAGCGTAGCAACAAAAAAGTCACGGTTGACTTAGTTGCTACTATTTCAAATCGTGGGAGGCTTGTTCCAAGTTCATGTGACTCCAATAAATTGTTCTTGAAATGAAGAGGAGCTTATTCAAGTAATTTTTGACATTTTCAACATATGTTCTAACATTATCATAAGAATGCATCTTAGAGTAAAAAATACTACATCAATTACTTGTATTTATTGTATAGATAATGATGGATTTTGATTGACTTGGCAGTGCAGGTACAAATCCTCTTGCATCATGAGCAATACAACTTGTCAACCAGGGTCATGTCCAGGATATTTTTGCTTGTGCACTTGACTAGGTTCATAATGTCACATTTTGTAAGTTCCTTTACAGTTCATAATTCAATATTAAGCTTGTTCATGATTATTATCTAGGTTTTTTGTATGTGTTTTTTCATCTATTTGATTGTAAGCAACTATGCATGTTTTCTGTTGTTCACTATGATTTCTCCCATTACCACTCCCAGGATGAATCTGACTTTATTGTTACATAGGTTACTTTATTGTTACTATGATTTCTCCATTTACGATTTCATAGGTTACATCATGTAAAGTTGTCAATCTCAGGTTGGTGATGAGCTTTAGTTCTCCAGATTTGGGGCTTTTCTGATATTTTCTCCCTCATGTCATTCATGCATCACCTCATTGTTTGAGCATGCCAATTTTCTACCACTTGTACCAATTGGCACATGTCAATCTCTGAGTGGTGCCACATTTCACCTATTTTCAGTGAGAGTTTAGGGTTTCTCTAACATAGCTTCACAAATTTGATTCAGTGCCTGCTTAAGTATCGTCACATAATACTCATGGTTTGGATTGATGAGCATGTTCTGAATGCTTGGTTGATTCATAAGAACCACCCATATAGTCATCTTGAGATATTTCAGAAGTTTTCTCAGGTTTCCTTTTTCACAGTTTCTAGTGGGTGGGATGGTGTGGGGTGATCCATCAATACTGGTGCTCTTGTAGTAGGGAATTTGTTTCTGGGGATATAAAGGAGCATTTGATGTATATATCCCATTGGATGAATTCATAGATGGGAACGATAGGTCAAGAATTTAAATTAAAAATATGCAACCTCTAGCATGGCAACCTGAAGGCCGCGAGAGACACCGGTTAAAGATTGTTTTGTACTAGCCTTAATATAGTCGTGATTTCTTTCTATTATCTTAATGCAAATATATAGTCTGGTATCATTAAAATGAGGATTGTGGTTGTATTTCTCTTTGGTTGTTTCTCTCTTAATGCTCCAGAAGTTGCCAAAAGTTGCGATAGTTGTTTAGTTTTCCTGTTACAACTTAAAAGTGGTTTTTAGCAATGGGAGTCATGTTTTTTAAGGTTCATACTAATATGAAGATCTTGTAATTCTATATTCAGGATAAGAGAAGATGACCTCTGCTTTGGGCAGTATGACAACAATTTCCACATCTACCTCATTGGGTAACAATGGAAAGGGGAAGAAGTTGGGTGCAATGTTTGATAATTATGGCAGACAATTGTCTTCTCTTTCAGTTTTTTCACCCATTTCCTTTAATCGCTCAAGCAGAAGAGGGACTCTGAGATTACGAAACAGAGAGAAGGTAGTTAATATAAGAGCTATGGAAAAGGAGTTTTACTTCAACAAGGATGGCTTAGTGACAAAAAAATTGCAAGTCAGAGAAAAAATTATGTTTAAAGGAAGGTCACCTGCACGTGAAACTTCACTGCGGTGGATATTTCCTTGTCCACATATATTCGATTTTAATGTGTTATTTTGATTTTTCATGGAGGTTTTTTTTGGCATATGGTCTGGCATTCAATTGCACACTTACTGAAAGCATTGTCAATTTGTCTTGCAGGTGGTGTGAACAAACTTGTTGATCTTTTTGGAGTCACCCTTGGGGCGAAGGGCAAAATGTTGTCTTGGACAACAGGCATGGTTCTCTGAAAATATTTAATGATGGTGTGACAGTAGCAAAGGAGGTAATTTGTATATGTGTGCTCTGGTTTTCTTTTTAATGTTGTAATAGTTCCCCCTGTTAAATGTCTTAGATTTGGTAGGCATAATTTGAAAACTCAAAGGTGAAAGGAAACATATCTGTTACCCAGTGGTCTACTTGGCCTATGGACTAGCCACATTAGAGTAATGCATAAAGCTTTTCACAACAATAAAAGGAAAGGGTTATGGCTGCGTCAAATTTTATTGTTATTGACAGTGTAATGAAATGTATCTCAATGCTATGGTTTTGGCCTTTTTATTGGTTGAATTAGAGGACCCAGTTGAAAATATTGGGGCCAAGTTGGTAAGGCAAGCTGCGGCAAAGACAAATGATTTAGCTGGGGATGGAACCACAACATCTGTTGTTCTTGCACATGTTGGAATATTGAAAAATTCCAGAACAATGAATGGAGAATAAATCTCCCTTCCTCTAACACAGAGAAAATAAAATTTCTTTGACAGGAGACAAAGTTTCAATACTTTGAAAACAAACTTCTATTCCCTTCAATAACTCAAAAAAAAACTATTACACTTCTTCCTCACTGAGAGGGATTACAAAATTATGACTGCTACAAAACGCAGTGCATAAAACCAACTCACTGTGTGTTCAAAACAAACATACTCTGTCTCTAAAACACTCTGCTATGTTTTTCACTTTCGCATTGCTATGCGTACACACTTAAAAAGTTACACTCGGTCTTTCACTTTTTACACACTGCTGTGTAATAAAAAATTTACGTACTGTCTATAAAAAAACTACCAAGATTTTTTGTCCTTTTTATTTTTATATGTCGTAACATATAAAACATATTATAATAAACCCTCTTTTAAAAAAAATAAAATTAAAACTAAATTATATGGCCCACCTTTCATTTCGCATATGATATATATATAACATATGTTTAAAACATATGTATATATTAAAGCATACATAAAATTAAACTATCAAAACATTAAAGAACCCTTTCTATCAGACTTCAAAAGTCTGAATAGATTGAATTTCAAGCCAAATTCGCGTTCCAAAATGGGATGCTGATGTCTGCCTAATTTGTAACGCAAATTCTCAATCCAATGTGCCTTATAAAAAATTCGGGTCCAGTTTTCAGGTTTTCAGATTCCCTTCAATTTCATGCAATCCAATATTAATGCTCCACGTGTCCTCCTTTTGAATTTACAAAACTGGGGGGTAAATTTCTATTTGTTTAATTTCTGGTTGGTGAATTGCGTTGATGTTGGTTGTTGTGTTTAAATACAATCCTGTACAGAAATATGGCTGTGGCCGTCTACAAAAAAAACTTGCAGGAATTTTAAATGTTGAATTAAATTTCTAGATGGCGTGCAAGCAACCTCCAAAAAAAAATGTTGATGCTGCATCCGTCCTTCTGCTGCAACAGTTGAAGTTAAAATTCAACAGCACGGGGTTTAATAAGTGAGGGTGTAAAGGTAAATTTTTGTCGATAGTACTGGATTAAGATCATCTATTCATTTTTGTAGGGTCTTATGGTGTTTGGTTTTTTAGTTTTGGGTTGGGCTTATTGAGTCTAAGATAGTTTTTGAGTGAAAAAATTGCTATCAGGTATTAAAAAAATTTGGCTCTTTTGTCAAAATTTATGAACTTGTTAGGAAATACAAAACTGGCAATGGTTGTATCTTAAATTTGTGGAAAATAATTTGAAATGAAACCTTTTTTTTTAGGTTGTTGCAGCAGGTGCAAACCCCGTTCAAATTACTAGGGGAATTGACAAGACAATAAAGGCCCTTGTTTCGGAACTCGAAATTTTGTCAAAGGAGGTAAACGCTTGCCTTTTGAGTAGGCTGGTTTTCCTTTTTGTTGATGGTTTGGTGTATCTAATTGAATTAGTTGCCTAAGGTATTTTTGGTTGCAAACTCCTTTTCATTTTTCATGCAGTATTGGCCTTGTGGAATACATTTGATTGTGTGGTCTTGTTAGATCTACAACATTTGTAGTTGTTTAGTCTTATGGCCGAGGTGCACTTTTATTATGGAAATAGTTGATGCAATATTGTCATTTAATCCTTACTGCATGGTAGCATGTTGAGAAGTTTCTTGTGAAACATTTGGTATTCAAAATGACACTTGATCCTATACAGCATCATGCACTTGACTTCAAAATTCATATTCAAAGTGTTCCAGACAATTCTTGCAAAATTTCAAATATTTATGTTGTTTTAAACCATTATCTTTTTCATGTATTGGATGCTGAAAATGAGAAAAAGACTTTGGTATGAAACCAAATGGTGAATAATTTCCAGCAAAACAACCACTTTCAAGACATGATTTAGAAGTAGAACATATGTACTTATGAAGCATAAAAAGATATCCTTGATGCATTTTCAATGTTTGGCTAGGGTTATTTTTGGAGAAAATAACTCCTTATTCCTAGAATAGTGATCTTCAATACAAGTAAATTCCAGAGAAGAGAGATCATCATGTGACATAAACCTATTAACAAAAGTGAACAGGGAATGATTATTAATTATGGCATACTAAGTTGTCAGTGATTTTGACTATTTGTCTTTAACATGTAAAAATGTTAAATTCCAAACTTACATCATCATGGTTTGGCATCATGAGCTTGACTAATTTTCCACCATGCTCATAATTTCATTGTTGTATTCATATCTATAAACAATGTTTCAAATAATAATAATAAAGTTCTATAAGAAAAATCCAGACCTCCATGTTGCTGCTCCTTGTGAGACAAAGTCAAAATTGTATTACACAATCTGACACATAAGAATCTCCCATATCCCAGTGGTATGTATCCAAATTCTTATAATAGTGTCTTCAAGACTTATGTTGACATTGCCAATGAGATATTTAAGCAATGAAAGATGGAGCCTTCTTCATTGTTGTATATGTAACAGTCTTTTATTAATATAAATATTGATGGTTTTGTCTTTCTGAAAATGAAATGTAAAAATAATTTATTGTGGTCAACTGAAAAGTTTTTTTTTTAAAGCTTTTCATTATGGAAGGGCGACATAGATATATTCCCTTCTAATTAAAATTTGGACCTTCCCTTCAAATTTGATCACTGTGTGGGACCTTAACAAACAATAAAACTATTCCTCTGCACGTTATATAAAACATATAACAAAACCTTTGTCAAAACTTCAAACGAACCCTTTAGCCGTGGGTATTTCATCACGAACTGATCATTTTACCATGTACCTTCTTCTATAGGAATATTCTTCCAATTGATTAGGTACTTCATAATGGTTATATGTCAAAGAGATACAGAATGTTTATCTATAACTTTTTGTGATTCAAGAATCAACTTTCATTCTTCATCTAATTTTCGAAGTTATATTTACATTGGCATATTTTTTCCCAAAACCTTTTTTAGGCAAGATACATGAAAAACCTTATGAATGCAAGAAGAAGGAAAATATAACTTCTATACCACTTGTGAAATCCTATGAATAATTATTTAGGGCCATAACATTTTTTAGCTAATTTTTTATTCTTCTTTTTCTTGAATGGAGATTGCTTATAATGCTATAATCTAAAAAATACCCAATTACCCTCCTCAAATTATCTTTCACTTCAATGTTGTTCACCTTGTTATTTTATCATGTTTCATGTCATTTGAAGGTTTTCCATAATAATTTTCAAAGTTTCTTTAGTATTTTCCATATGTGACTCTGTTTCCTATACTTTGGACTTATCTTGCAAAAAGTATGAGATATTAGGAGTTGGATATCCATAAAGGGCCTTAAATGGGGAAATTTTAGTAGATGTGTGATAGGTAGTATGATAGTATCATATTACCATTCTTCCTTGAGGAACCCACTTCATCCATTAAGATTTCTTTTCTAAAGAGTAACATTGTAGATAACCTTAAAAACATTTGTTAACTATTTTTGTTTGACCATTTGATTGTGCTTGATATGTAGAACTCATGGCAGCTAGTGTTTCTCCACTCATATTAAATAATTATTTCCAAAAGTTTCTTGTTACTATTACTTTAGGAAAACCATGAAGACTATGAATTTCTTTCACTGACACTTCTGCCACTTGGCTTGTTGTTTATGTACTTTGAGCTCTACAAAAAAAATCTACAAAATTTGTCTATATAAATGACCACAAAAATGTAATACTTGCCTTTATATTTCAGTAACCCTGTAATAAAGTCTATTGATATATCTTCTAGTCTTTGAATATGTATGTGGAATGGTTGAAGTAACCCTAGAGATTTTACTATCTCTTTTTTATTTATTATGCAAACCTGACCTTCTCTTACAAAATTTTGAATATCTTTCTTCATTCCTTCCAAAAATATATTTTTTGATCCTTTGAGATGTTTTAAGGAACCCTGCGTCCTACCATCAGAGAGACATGGGACTCCCTAAATATTTTTTTATTCAAATATTCTTGCGTGCATAAAAATATTCTAAATTTGCACCAAAGTATATCTCTCTTTCACTCCCAATGCTCCATAGAGTTCATCCCATCCTTTATAAATTTTAGTTTTTGTTTAGTACTATTGTCATTTTTCCATTATGGCAAGCTTCTTCTAGCCACCTAGGAATAGAAAATGTAATTGGATATAAATTTTAGGCCTCTTCTATTTTAGAAAGAGCATCATGTACTAAATTTTCCTTACCCTTTTTGTAGATTATCTCAAAATTAAAACTTTGCATTTTTTCTCCTCATTTTGTTAATCTTCCAATGAAATCCATAGCTTCAAAAAATACTTTATGCTATCATGGTATATCTTGACTTTAAAGTACCTCCCAGTGATATACTATCCCCATTTTTTTATTGCATGTAATATTGCTTCCATTTATTTTTCATACGTAGATTTCACCAAATATTTTCTTTGAATTCCTTGCTTTTAAAAGCCAATGATATCCCTTATTGTGTTAATGTTACATAAATTCATTGTCCTAGTGCCTCACACTCTACTATGAATGTTTTACCAAAAGTAGGTGCAACTGATGTTGGTGTAGAAGGCATGGCATCCATTAAAAGAGAGAATGCCAAAGTAGCCTCATCATTCCATATAAATGATATTTTCTTCAAGAGATATGTGAGTGGACTTGAAATGCATGCATAATTCTTAACAAATGATCAATAATATCATGTAAGTCCAAAAAATCGTCTAAGAACCTTGATTTTCTTAGGAATAGGTCATTTGTAATAGCTTGCATCTTTTGAGGCTCCAACTTCACTCCTTCCTTTAAAACAATATGAACCAAATACTCGAATTCTTATTTCCCAAAAGCACATTTGGATATTTTTACATAAAAATGATTGTTCTCAATAATTATTTATATAACTTTTCCACATGTTTAGTGTGGTACTCCCATGATTTATTATAAATATGTGTATTATCAAAGAAAACCAACACAAATTTTATAAGATGGGATCAAACAAAATTGTTCTTAAGTCGAGCCCGCCGGACTTCAAATGGCGATAAACCATAATTCAAACCAAATTCACGTTCCAAAATAGCCTGCTGACATCAGCCAATTTTGTGACGCGAAAACCAATTGAATTCCACCCTAATATTTTTCCGAAGTTGGCCTGGCATACGGAGGGAGAGTTGTGACGCGAATTTCTTATCAAATTCGCCCTAATATTTTTCGAGTCTAGATTTCCACTGCGTGAGCGGCCCAAAAAAATATCTGCTCCAATCAATTTCTACCATGTGTCCTCAATCAAATTTTTCCCTGTTCCCGGATGCGAGTGCATTCGATGGCATTTAAGGCGATGGGACATGGATGCGGCAATTCCATATCAATCACATTAAGTTTTAACGATGTTCAATTAAGTTCCAAATTTTTCACATGAAATCGAATTAAGTTTTAACATTGTTCAAGATCGGACCTCCACTCCTGTTAGTGATTCTGCATGCTCCAATATGATCCGACCTTCGGCTCTCATTAATGATCAGAGATTAATTATGACGGGCGTCCTTCGATTGCATTGCAGTCGAGTCGATAAAATGGAATTTCGCTATGGTTTTTCAAACGAGCCAGTTGCTGGGTTACACTGCCTGCTCACTATGACGAGAAGGAGAAGTGGCCAGCTGAACTGTTGCTTAGACCTTGCTGCATATCTGCATTTCTCTCAGTATGGTCTGTGTCTGTCTTCCTCTGTTTCTTGGAATTCTTCTTCTCCGTCTCCTCTTGTGCCCACTGCTGATACTGCACCCATGCCTCGCCTACGTCAAAGGATGTGTTGACGTAGGGGGAGCACTAGAGGTCAACCCCTGCGCGCTCCCTCCAGCCCCTCAACCGAGTCGTCATCCCAGTCCAGTGATTATCACGCAGGTCGCTATCCAGATACTAGAAGTGGGCGGGGTCGGGTTCTAGGATCTGGCCACCGTATGGGCTCCCCTTCTCCTCATTTCCCCACCACTTCACCTTATCCCGCGACGCGCACTGCATTTTTTTCCTTTAATTTCTCTCTAAACCTCCCACGAATCACAGCTTTAATTACTGTGGTTTTCCATGAGGAGGCCCAAATGGAAGAACAATGCACCCATCCGGCGGGTCTGAGCTCAGAAAAATCTGGCCAACATTCGGGCCTTCAGGAGGGGAGCGGTGGAATGAATGTGGAGGTAGCACCTGGCAATCCTGGACCTTCCAAAGGATGGTGCCGAATTGTCGAGGAGCCACCAGAGGAGTAGTTTGGTTAATTTGTTTTTCTTGCTTCGCGGCCCACTTAATTGGGCTGCTTTTAGATTATATTGCTATGCTGGACCTCTGTAATATTTTTGAATTCTGTAAACGTTCAAGACTAGTTTCCCTGTATGAGGGCAGTCTTCTTAATTTTTTGATTTTTTGATGACAAATTTGCCATGAGACTGGGCAATGTTTTTGACTTCGGTGTAATTTTATTCCCACTGTTAATAGATTAACTTTACTTAGAAAAAAAAATGTTGCCCTATTTCTATTTTAAACCTGTTTGTTGAAATACAAAGCCATGTTTATAACATTGTTTATAGTCGAAGAACTGCGGGGTGGTTTATTATATTAATATTTCACGGTCGAATTATGTTCAGAACAATTGGAAAAAAAAAAGTTGCCTTGTTTCTATTTTAAACCTGTTTTTTGAAATACAGAGCCATGTTTATATGGTCTACGTATTATACTCTTTCTCTGTATATCTACAGGAACCTTTTTGCGATGAACAGGGTTGATGTTGTAGCGGGCTACTAATGGAAACAAGCGAGCCTGATCTTACAAGCGAGCCTGGGTTTCTACAGATGGTTTTTATTTCTGGGAAAAAGCGAGCTAGAACATACAATCGACCCTGGGTTTATTCATATTTTTTCTCTATCATGGATGCTTTTTGTGTGAGACGTATATCAACAGTACATGTCTCTGCACATTTCTTGTATCCGCTTTATGATACTATTTTATGTGTTGATAGGTTATCACTCTACCTTAAAAACTAGCGATGCTATTTTATTGATATGGTCTGATGATCTTTTTATATTTTGGACATATCACACTCCTCACATGATTAGTGTTTTTCTCTGTTCAAAGATTTTGGGTACTTTAATTTGTATTTGGAACAATGGACGTCGGTACTCTATCTATTGCTTTACTATTCTACATACTACTATTTCACTTTCTTATAGATGCCTCGGGCATATTTGGAGGCTTTCTCAGATTGTCGATAATCTCCATGTGGAACGTTACTGGGTTTTATATCATGTCCCTATATGTGACATGGGGTATTTTTATATCATTTTCTGGGGTGGGACTTCCACTTTTTTGGATGGATATTTGGGTTCCAATCTTCAGATGTGAAAATGTAATGACTTCATGGACTGTTTTACTTCATATAATATATTCAAAACAATGTTTTTTCTCTTGTGAAAAAAAAATGATTAATGTTTATCACTCTGCCTTCAAAACTAGCTGGTTTATTGATATGGTCTGATGGTCTTTTTATATTT
The DNA here is from genome assembly GCA_034641835.2 of Pinus albicaulis. Lineage (NCBI taxonomy): Eukaryota > Viridiplantae > Streptophyta > Pinopsida > Pinales > Pinaceae > Pinus > Pinus albicaulis. The sequence goes on from CM076572.1 coordinate 547,698,385, forward strand.
TGGACATATCACACTCCTCACATGATTAGCGTTTTTCTCTGTTCAAGGATTTTGAGTACTTTAATTTGTATTTGGAACAATGGACGTCGGTACTCTATCTTTTTCTTTACTATTTGACATACTGCTATTTCACTTTCTTATAGATGCCTCGGGCATATTTGGATGCTTTCTCAGATTGTCGATAATCTCCATGTGGACCATTACTGGGTTTTATATCATGTCCAAGTATGTGACATGGGGTATTTTTCTATCATTGTCTGGGGTGGGACTTCCACTTTTCTGGATGGATATTTGGGTTCCAATCTTCAGATAGTCGAAGCGCTGTGGGGTGGTTTATTATATTAATATTTCACGGTCATTGGAACGCCCACAATTCATAACAAATATTGGAGATTTACTGTCCTGTTTTAAAGTTTCATTTTTTTTTTTTTAAATTGAACCCGCCGTCGGTATACCGATGCCTTGTAAGAGTCGGAATTGCGACAGCTTAAAAACATCGGAAGAGCGATAGTATAAAAAAGTCAGACGAGCGACATTCAAAACGTCGAACCACATTTCATCGGAATTGTGACAGTTTACAGACGTCGGAAGAGCGACGTTCAAAACGTCGGACCACATTTCGTCGGAATTGCGACAATTTACAAATGTCGAAAGAGCAACGTCCAAAACGTAGGACCACATTGCATCGGAATTGCGACAGTTTACAAACGTCAAAAGAGCCACGTTCAAAACGTTGGACCACATTTCGTCGGAATTGCGACAGCTTAAAAACGTCGGAAGAGAGACGTTCAAAACGTTGGACCACATTTCATCGGAAGTGCGACAGTTTAAAAACGTCGGAAGCATGACGGTTTGGGAAATGTAGGAAGAGCGACGCTTGTTTGGAAGTGACGGAAAAAGTGTCGGTAGTGCGACAATTTTTAAGTGCGTCGAAATTGCGATGGGATGGCAAACCACGTTTTTCCTATCCTCGAACTGTCGCTCTTACGACGACTATCTGTCAGAATAGCGACGAATTGGCCATCAGAAATTGGGCCAAATTTTCTAGTGCCAGCTTCTTCAGATAGAGTTCCCTAATGATTTTTGTACATATGGGGATCACTTTCATTTCTTGGAGAAAAGGTACCTTGATGAAAATATTCATAATCTCAGAAGCCATAGTAGACTTAGGAATGGGGCCATTCCTCTCCACAACTAGCCTCCTTGGATAGGGAGGCCTATTTGAAGAGCATGGAAAAGGCTTTGAAGGTATGGGGATGGGCTGAATGGTGACATATCTCCTAGAATGGTTAGGAGTTTCCTCGTCACCTTTATATTCAATAATCACCATGGGCTACTTCTGCTTTTCTGAGGTTATTACCTTCCCTGATCTCAATTGGATACCATTGACTCCAACTGCCATGGATTGATAACTGGATCGAGGAAGCGGGTTCATGGAATGGATAATTTATACCACTTTGTTATTGGGGTTCAATATGGGTTGGGTAGGCATTTGAGGAGGTCGAAATGGTGGAGGAAAAGGTAATGGGGGAATAGGATGACTCAGTTGGGGAAATGGAAATTGTGGCATTGGGTAAGGTGCATATGTAGGTGGGTATGATTGCATAGGTGCAGGATAGGAATGATGTGAATGATTTGGCCCTCTCTATCCTTGTTGCCAATATTGGGAAGGTTGTCCATAGTGATATTTTTTCCCATGCTACCAATTTTGAGAGTGATTAGTGTTAGGATAGGAATATGGATGTGCATTATAACTAAAAAAATGTAGTGGGAGTTTAGGAGCCATACCTGCACTCACCTGAGGTCAGTTTCTTTGTGCTCCCATAACATGCAATGACTCGACTTCAGGTTGCCCTCCTTCAAATACAACTTTCAGCCCAAGTATGGAGGGGAATTTTTTCGTGACATGGTTCTATACACAAATTTCACATTTATTAGTTCCTTTAACATCAAGAGGAAATTATCTTAGAGGATGCTTTTTTCTACATTTTGGAAAAAAAAATAGACAATGACTCTTGTTCCTCTACAAGATTTTGCTAAAATTTCAAAGAGTCTATATTTTTTCTAACAATATTCATTATTTCAATTTTCATGTTGTCCATTTTGTTCTCCAATCCAATGATCATAGCATCATTAGATTTAGTTTTCTTATTTCTATTTCAAATTCCTTTACCAGATGTATATTGATTCCTTTAGAATTGCATGCACAAGCCACCAATTTGACCAAAAGGTTTTTGGGAAATATCCCCTTGTCCTAACAAATTTAAATTATTCCTAGCATCATTAGTAAGCCCATGTAAGAACAAGGTCTTAATGGTACTTAGATCAAATTTGTGCTTTGACCTTTGGAGGATATGCAAAAATCTCTCTAAGTAGTCCTCTAAGGTCTCATCATCGTTTTGCACAATAGTAAAGATTTCATCTTAAATATCTCTAGTTTTACAATATTACTGATATTTTGATAAGAAAACTCTCTTCATTTTCTCCCAAGAAGCTATAATGTTTCCTCCTATTCCCATGAACCAGCGTAATGTTGCATCCTTGAGAGTTGTAGGAAACAACTTTAAATTATGAGCATCATATGAGTAATCATAGCTCCTACATAAAATATCAAACTCAAATAGAAAAGAGTATGGATCTTCGTGTACCTTACCATAGAAATGAGGAATATATGATGGTGAAATATTCTTCATTTTCACAACTATGTCAGGATCCACAATTGGAAATCCAAAGGTGGATTGTTCCTCATTTACCTAGTTCTCGCCAATTGCCTCTGCATGGTCTTCGTGGTGTGCCATTTTTGTTCCTCCAAGTGAACTATTATCAATAGGCTGAGAAGGTTGAGTATGGGTTCCAATAGTCCCCTTCTTCCCCTTCGTGGGTTGTGTTAGACCTAGACTACTATTACGAGAATCCAAGTAGACAGTTTCTGCGTGATGGGTCTGTATCTGCTTTGAATTTATGCCTGCAAAGATGGCCCAATATGAGAAATGGTTTAAAATTTATCAGTATTTCTTTGACCCTTATTGGGCTTTGGACCCCTACCCCATTTAGGCATTCATTTTAAAAAAATGAAAAAACAAAAATTCAATAAAATGCTGCAAAATTAAAATAACTCAGCACCTATAAATTCCTTCAAACAATAAAAGCACACTACAGAAAAAAATAATAGCAGATTTACTCCTATTGTAGAAAATTGAATATTCTTACCAATTCAAATCGTCTCCCCGGTAACGGTGCCAAAATGTTGGGTGCAAGAATTGTAGTTAAGAAAAAATCCTTTAACACTTAATTTTCAACCCGGGGGTTTCATAAACTTAGAGACAAAGCATAGGAAGTGCCAGAAATGGTATGAAATTTTCCTATCTCTATTCCTACTTTAATTGCAATCTTGCAAAATCGAAAAGAAAGATCACACAACAGTTTACACCAAAGAAATTCTAGTGCTAGAATATGAAAGAAACTACTTTGCGAAGAAACCAATGAAAGGAACTTTCAAACTGCTGCAAACAATCCTAATTACCAGAGCAAAATTCTATGTCTATCTTCAGTATAGTTGTTTAAAGATTAAAAATGGGGCCTTGAAGATATTTTCCTTCTTTAAGGATCTTGCTTCATGCACTAAGTTGTTATTCCTGTACTCCTGCAATCTACTTACACTAGTACAAGCACAAGGCTTATGTGCTGGAAGTATCTTTTACACTTATACTGGAGATTTATGTCTTTATGCAGGGGCTCTCAGCCTTAGGACTAGAGCACTCTATTCTAGTATCAGGATATTGGTTCATGTACTTGAATAGAGGTTCCTACACCAAGTTTTCCAATTACTTTTAAGAAAAATTAAACAGTGTGCTAACGATGATAAGAATTTTCAAAGGCGAAAATAGCTCTGAAATAACTTCCAAAAACAAAAGAATGCTTCAACCAAACTAAACTTCGAAATGAAAATAGACTTCAAAATAAAAATGAAATTCAAAAGCCAAAGCACACTTTCTTCAATCAAGGAACTCTTTCATGCAGTCAAAGAAATTATCTATATTATGATAGCGGGCTTTATCCCTGTAATATTTACCCAAATAAATCAAATATTCTTTTAATATTTTTAATTCAGAAAGGTTCACTTTAATAATTCAAAATGAGTTTTAATCCTTTCCTTAAAACTGTAAAGTGCAGGTACAGATCAACGCATTGTAACATCGTTCATTCCTTAATTACCAAATAATATTTAATCCCTAATATTTTAACTCTTTATATTAAAAATACTTCTATCTGATAATCAAAACTCACTTGCAGAAATGTATTGAATCTATGTGAAAGAAAGGAATGAAAAATCTTTGTTGTGATGAACCAACAAAATCAAGTTGCAGAATTGTAAATGCACTAGTGCAAAAATAACGTGCTTGCACGAATTAGGCAGAAGTAAAATAAGATTTGGAAAATGAATTAGTGGAGGTAAATCAAAATTAATTAACATTCACACCACAGATCCGTCACACATTGACAATCAATGAAATAGAACCATAACTCTTGTGAAGGAATGAAACATAGCCTTAATCCACGCTTTGCATTTAAACGAAATCAACACACACCTTTGACGAAACGAAAGTGAAAGGGAGAACGAGCTGGGTTGGCTGGGCCCTAGCCAACCAGCTCGTTTCCCATTTTAGGAAACTTGAAACTTCAACACTCAGTGATACATCAATACATAATTAAAATGCAACATGAAAATAACATGGTACAACTCCTTTGTATTAATTTCAAATTTGCAAATGTACATCATGAGATCGAATCCAACCTAGAATGAGGGGAACAACAACAAAATCACAATTTCACCAGAGTTACAGTAGCATTGCTATTGCTAACTAATTCCTATCTGAAATCTACATTTATACAACCCTTAGGCCTGCGGCCATATGGAATTACATATTGTCGTTCCGATCCAAGCCTTTTGGCTAAAACAAAATAACAATAGCGCTACCAAATAAGCTTGCGGCTGTAACGAAGTGCCAATCTAATCATTGGAAAACGACCTAATCTCGACCATATCCCTGAATTTCCTCCGTTCTGAGTCCAACTCGAGATGACCGCAACTGAACAAGACAAATTGGAACGAGATGCCTGCATTAGGTAGTGAACTGCCATGGGAGTTTAGGAGTGAGCATTTGCCAACGTTGCAGGAATCCCACCTACACTCGATCATGTTAATGAAATGATTAATACATTTTCCTATCAAATACTTTAGGGGAGAAAGTATTAGTTGCAAGAAATATTAAAGGAATAAAATCTATTAAAATTATTAATTAAGTGCTTTGTAAACCTTAAATATGAAATATAAAGCTAGTGCAGGAATAGACATGATTCTTGGAATAGTACAGGAATAAGGACGTTTGCAAGGATAAAATAGAGGTCTAAGGTTGTGGTTTTGAAGTAAGAATGGGGTAAAAAATGAAGCATTTTAGCCTACCAACAACGACCTATTTAAATTTTGTTCTGCCACAAACTCAGAAGGAAATTCACAAGCTTGATACCCAAGAAGGGATTGAAATATAATCTCTTTCCAATTATGAGATAATGAAGGAAATATTGTTGGAATGGGTTCCTAACCTTGGGCATACTAGGGGAAAGAAAAAGTAATACTGAAACTATATGGCTCTTCATTGGAAAGTGATGACCATGTTAGGCCTAGTATTGAAGGATAAACAAGTGGAAAAGTATAATGTCTTCACCTTCCTAGAGGACATCAAGAGGATGCTAAAAAAGTAGTGGTTTTTCCTAGACAATATTGACTCCCAAGAGGATGCTAAAAAAGTAGTGGTTTTTCCTAGACAATATTGACTCCTTCTTGGCACATGTGAAAAGAAATATAGGCTATGAATCAAATATTGGGGAATTTATGTATTCTCCTGGCTCTAGTGCGAGGGCACCAACAAGTTTTTCATCATCGGACAATGATCAATGAATCCACAAGGTTAGCAGTGCAGTTTGATGATTTTTTTGGTGGTTCTTGGCCCGATATGTAGGGCACATACTATTTCGTTTGGTCTCCTTTTCATCTCAGCAAATGTTTGTCGTAACGCTATAGCATTAATATTGTTTTCTATGCACTAGTCATGATAATTATGTGTGGTTTTAATGTTATTATATTGGTTTGATATGTATTGTTCATAATTTGGTTGTAGTGTTTATGAATGGTTAATTTTCTTGTAAAAAATGTCTAGGACCACGTGATCATGGGATGGGAAAATTATAGCCTTGACCTTTATGTAAATTGAGCTATGGGAGTCACTATTTTTTGGCTGTGCAAGAGGAATCTTTTGTTTTGGCCGAGTTGTAGTATGTTGAGGAGAGGTTGAATCGTCCATGGTTCTTCGTGAAAATCCATGTAAATCTGATTTTTTATTAATATATATCATCTCTCTCTCTCTCTCTCTCTCTCTCTCTCTAGACTCTTTAGGCCAAGAGAGGCACTTTACATCCCAATATGACCGGAGATTTTGTTACATAACTTTAAATTAAATGATAAAATAATACTTACAATAAAAAATTAAAAAACTAGTAATAACAACAAAAAAAAAAATAATGTGGGAAATAAATAAAATACTTCAATTTCTACCTTAGTTTTACATCCACTTTATATATAGCTAAAGTAATCGAAAGTAAAGAAAAAAAGAATTACTTTGCAGTATTAAATAGATATGTAATTATTTTACTACTTAATATGGAGTAATGTGAGGTAAAAATAATATAATTGACATTGCATGATATTTAATTTCAACTTATGTTTATTTGAAATGTAATAATTAAAATAAAAATATACTAATAACTATTTTTTTTTACTAATAGTCATAAATAAAATATTTCAATATCCATATTAAATAACACAGTTTTATATCACAAAATTTATAAAGAAAAAAAACATCAATTTATGTTAAAAAAAAATATGTTTTCACTCAGCGATGTGTACTTTATTACCCAATATATATATATATATATTATATATATATATATATATATATATATATATATATATATATATATATATATATATATATATATATTTAGAATATTTGTAATTCATTCATTCTTCACAAGCACATACGTAAATGTAACATCTACCTCCTTTTACTTACATTTATCCCAATTTTTTTTTTTTTATAATACCTATGCAGAAAAATACACAATCTGCATTTGCAAACACCTCACACTCATTACTTATCTACTTGGAAATATTATCTAATCATCAAAATACATTAATCTATTTTTCTCATTCACACACTGATAACCATTACTTTGATTATTTGAATTGAGATTATCAGTGGTTTGGATTACCACAATGAGTACTGATATGTCAGAATCAGCATTAAACCTCTGGGTACATTATCAGTCTAATCATGTGTTTTCCAGCCAACTTATTAAATCAAATAATCTCAAGGTCTAAATTTCGTAACTGCAACATTGCATTTGATTGTTAATAGTATTTTTTTAATTACAGTGTTCCAGACTGGTTAATTAATTCCACGTTTAAACTATGCCTTGGGAGGCGCTATGGACTCCAGTTGTCAGGGTTTTCTGGCACCCTTTCCACCATTGGATTGATGTCTCTCGTGATCAATGAGGCTTTAGGTAGATGAGGTGGGTTAGAGTAACTAACCACCCTCACCGCCCACCCTTATCTTATTTCTGCATTATGTCGACACGGGAAGCTTGGCTCTGCAACTGCAAGTCTGCTAGCCATGACTTTGCTTCGAGAGCTCCCTTAACCTCATGAAATCGTGAGTTTTTGTGTATTTTTTTTTTCTGTTCTCCTTGCATCATTGATGGAAAAATCTGGTGTTAAGCTGTGTAACGCTATTGGGTGCCATTGGATGGGCTCCATAGGTCGAATAGTGCAAGTTATTCGTCTTTCGTTTTGGCTATTAATTCTTCACTTGTTGGTGCAACTCCATGGTTTGAACAGGTCCACAGACTTCCACATTTATGTCTCTGCGGTAAGATCCTCTTGCTAGTTTTTATTTTAGTAATTTGTTTAGAAGTTATGAAAATGGGTTTCTCTGGTTGATTTAAACTCTTTGGGTTGTTGCAAGTTTCAGTTTGATTTAATTCTTTGGGTTTCTCACATTTCTAACCCAGTGTTAAGGTTTTGGTTGGTATCTCGCTAGGTACCGTTCCAATTTTATTAGTGTTCTGGCTTGAAGATCTGACGATAGCTCAATGTCTCATTATTGAAGGTAAGAGCCCTTCCTCGTTCTTCCCGGTTCTCCACCCATAGTGTTTCACACTATAACATTTGGACTTCCTTTGCTATCTTGCAGGTGATGTCTCCTAGTTGTTGGGTGCAATTAAGTTGCTTAGGTTTTAATTTGGAATATTTCATTTGACTGTATTCCTTTCTGGGTTCGGCCCTGTTTCAAAGTATGGCAACCGGGGTTATACTCGGTTCTCCAGGGGGAATTTTGAGGTCTAAAATGGGCCTCCTAGGGAACTTATAAAATAATATTGAAAATAATAAAATAATATTTGATTACATCATCAAATTTTAGAGGGAAAAAAGAAAAAACTACTTTTTCAACTCATTATTTCAACTTATCTCCCAAAGTTTTTACTCAAATTTTGAGCAGAAGTACTCGTTGGATGCCAAATTTAATTCATCATCCAAGGATTACCCATGTTGCATACTTTTGATGGGTCCTGCTACACGAAAAATGAGATATACATGAAAAATGTGATTTGCAATCGCATTTTTTTATGTATTTCTCATTTTTCGTGTGGCAGGGTAAATTGAAAGTATGCAACATGGGTACTCCTTGGATGAGAAATTAAATTTTTCATCCAATGAGTACTCCCGCTCGAAATTTGAGTAAAAAATTTGGGAGATAAGTTGAAAAAGCAGTTTTATTATTTTATTATTTTTTAATATTTTTACCCTTTTACTTAAAAAATGGTGAATCATGTGGTTGACATCATCATCTTAAATCCTATTGGTTATTATAAAGTTTATTTTTGATGTACATTTTTTTTAGGATTCCCATTTTAGACCTCAAAATTCCCCTAATGATTTTTCCTTATGAAGGATTTTAACTCCAAGGCTACACCTCTGTTTCTCAAATTTATAAATGTACTTATGACAGATTTTTCAGTGTCTCAACTGTAATTACTCAGTCAAATTTATGATATTTTAGATTCATAAAATCTGAAGAATAAATACAAAACATTACATAGTAAACTTAAATGCATTTGTACCTACTTCAGAGTACAAGTTTTTCCTCAGTAACTGTCGGTCCACCCAACCTTGAGCGAGGCGATTATGTCCTCTACTCCCCCTTTGCTCCTCACCAGGACGGATGTAATTTTCTGAGACAAGAATTCTGACCTTAGGATTGGAAAATCCAGTCTTGCTTCTCTAGGGTGAATTTCTTGAGTTCCACTGGTACTTCCACCAGCTCTGAACAACTCAGATTCAACATCCACTGGTTTCCGATCTATTCCTTCTGCACAAAACCCCATTCCCTGTTAAGAATTTTCCTTAAATCCTTTTGGGAAGGTAACTGTCAGAACTGTCTCAACCTCTTCCTGAGTTCTTGGAATATTTTACCACACAGTTACTTTCACCTTTTACTCTAACAAAATTATCATTTAATTAAATATTTTAAATAAAGGTCATGTTTTAATGCCATTAACGAATGCCTCATTCATTTCTCATTCTAAATGTATCATAAAAACTCATGTAAAAATGAGCAAAAAGTAAAAGAATAAAAAAAAAGGGAGGTTACATCTTCCCCCGCTGAAAGAAACACCATCCTTGGTGTTATTCGCTTTCTAAGAACAACTCCGGATAAGCCTCATATATAACTTTTTCATCTTCCCAATTAGCCTCCTTTGGGCCAAAGTTCTTCCACTGCAATTTAACTTGGGGGATGACTCACTTCCAGAGCGTTATTTCTCTCCGATCTAGAATATGTTGCGGTTCTACTAGGAACTCATCGTTCGGTTCTACCTGCAAGCAGCAAGATTCTTGAATTAGTTCAAATCAGAAAATTATTGTATGAAAATTGTAGGACTTTGTTGACTTACATGTATACCCTGCCAATGTATGATGTGCTTGGAATCATGTACATAATGCTTCAATAAGGAAACGTGAAATACATTATGCACTAATATATGGCTTGGTAAAGCCAATCGATAGGAAACCGCCCCTATCCTCTCTAAGACCTCAAAGGGTCCGCAGTAGTGGGGAGCCAACTTGGCACAAGAATTTCATCACAAAGTGCTCTTCCTTGGTTTAATCCTCACATACACATGGTCCCCTACCGAAAACTCCCAAAAGGTTCTTTTTCTGTCTGAGTAAACCTTTTTTCGGTCTTGAGCCACCTTCAAATTCTGCCTAATTTTCTTGACTTCCCGCTCCATTTCTTCTAATATATCCGGTCCAAGCATCATCTTATTCTCTGGGCTACTCCAGTTTATCGAAGTTCGACATTGTCTCCCATACAATGCTTCGAAAGGGCTCATCTTAAGATATTCTTGATATTCGTTATTGTATGCAAAATCCACCAAATACAGGAACTCCTCCCATTGTTTTTGTTCTTGAATTACATACATGCACAACATGTCTTCCAAGACTTGATTTACCCTTTATGTTTGCACATCCGTTTGCAGGTGGTAGGCAATACTAAATTGTATTTGTGTTCCCATTCCACTAAATAGTGTCTTCCAGAATGCTAATGTAAATTTCACATCATGATCTGAAATGATTGCTCAGGGAATACCATGCAATATGAAAATATCCTTCATAAATATGTCAGCAATTTGCACTATCTTATAGGTAGATTGAACAGGGATAAATTGTGCCACTTTGCTAAGTATATCGACTACCACCATAATCGAATCATTATTATTTTTGTTTCTAGGTAGTCTAGTGATAAAGTCAAGGGAAATGACTTCCCACTTCCATTCAGGAACTGGAATTGGTTGAAGCAATCCCGCAGGATGCTGATGCTCCACCTTAATCTATTGGCACTCTAAGCACTTAGTCAAATATTCTACTATGTCCCTTCTCATTCCCAGCCAGGTGTAGTCTTTTATGATTGTTGTTAACATCTTTTGATACCCTGGATGCCCGACATAGGTGCTTCTATGATACTCATCCAAAATATTTCTTTTTAGTCTTCCCTAATTGGGAATATATATCCTCTTCCGAAAAACAAGAAGTTGTTTTTCACTGAGTTCATATTCGGACTGTTTGCCTCATCTTTCATCATCTTTTACTTGTTGCTACAAGTTCTGATATTCTGGGTCCTCCCTTGCTGATTCCAAAATCTGATCTTGAAAATTAAATTCATTTTGGTTGAAATAAAATTCATAAATGTCATGTAGTTTTCTGCTTAAGGCATCTTCCACGTTGTTCTCTTTTCCTTTCACATGTTGAATATTTTAATCAAATTTACTAAGAATCGCATTCCATCTCGCTTGGCGGGAATTCAAATCAGCTTGCTTAAAGTAGCTGGTTAAGCTACTATGATCGGTCCTCAGCATGAATCTTTTTCCTAGCAGATAATGCCTCCATACCCGCAAGGCATGCACAACTGTAGTCAACTCCAAATATATGTTGAATATCTCTGCTCATGATACTTCAACTTCCTATACTCATATGCTATGACTCTTCCTTCCTAAGTCAACACTGCTCCCACACTCTCCTTGCATGCATCAATACATACTTCGAATTCTTTACTTGGATCTGCCACCTTCAAGACAGGAGCAGTAGTTAATAGCTCTTTTAAAAACTCAAAACTGTTTTGGCATTCTTGAGTCCATTTAAAAACTTGTCCTTTCCTTTGTAAAGAGGTAATAGGATAATCTATTTTGGAGAAACCATTAATAAATTGTCGGTAGTAACCAGCCAAATCCATAAACGAGTGTATGTCTACTACGTTCTCTAGGACCCTCCATTCCATAATTTTCTTTATCTTTTCCGGGTCCACAACTATCCCTTACGTCGAAATTACATGCCCCAAGTATTGGATCTGCTCCTTAAAGAAATCACATTTACTGAATTTGGCATAGATTTGATGCTTTCTTATCATCTTCAGCACAATACGTAGATGTTCTTTGTGCTCTTCCATATTCTTGGAGTAAATTAAGATATTATCAATAAATATTAACACGAATTTATCCAAATATGGGTGAGAAATTCCATGCATTAAGCTCATAAATGTTGTTGATGCATTGTTTAACCCAAACGGTAACACCACAAACTCGTAATGTCCATACCTGGTACGGAATATTAACACGAATTTATCCAAATATGGGTGACAAATTCCATGCATTAAGCTCATAAATGTTTTTTCAAAGTGGAGGAATAACTTGTTATGAGTATTTTAACCCAACGTTTCAGACTTCATAAGTGAGTCCATCATCAGGGGTAAACGCTTAGTGATCTTTGAAAATTTGATCTCATAAATGTTGTTGGTGCATTGGTTAACCCAAACGTAACACCACAAACTCGTAATTTCCATACCTGGTACGGAAGGTTTTCTTGCTTATATCTTCATCTTTGATACAGATATGGTGGTAGCCTGACCTTAAGTCAATCTTTGAGATACTATAGCTCCTTTGACTTGGTCAAATAGATCATCGATATGTGGTAACGGGTACTTGTTTTTAACAGTCATCTTGTTGAGCTGATGGTAGTCCATACACATACGCATAGTACCATCTTTCTTCCTTACGAACAACATTGGTGCTCCCCATGGGGACACACTTGGTTGAATATAGCCTTTATCCATTAATTCATGTAATTACATCTTTAACTCTATTAAATCTGGCACACTCATTTTGTATGGAGCCCGAGACATTGGTGTTGCCCCAGGTATTAATTCAATAGTAAAATCTATATCTCTTTTTGGTGGCAGCCCTCGAATCTCCTCAGGGAAAACATCTTGGAATTCTTGTACAATAGGAATATTTTCCAGTATAGCAGTCTTATCTTTTGCGTTGGTGAATCCAACTTGAATTGCATAAAGTTGGCATCCCTTCCTTATACATTTACTTAGTTGTGATGCTGTAATAGGTCGCAATTTCAGAGGCTTTTTGATGCCCTGCAGTTCCTGTCTTGTTCCATCATTATATTTAAAATGTATGACCTTATTCTTATAGTCCACTAAGGACCAATGTCTTTCCAACCAATCCATCCCCAACAGTACATCATAAGACCCCAGTGGTAGAACATTGAGTTCCACAATTATATGTTGGTCCCCAATACTCAATTCACAATTGGGTACCTTAGTATGAACCCGCCTTCTAGTCCATGTAACCAACTGAACCAGCCATGGATTTTTAAATTTATGGTTCTGCAACTTACTGCTTTCTACTACACGAGGGTGTATGTAACTCAAGCTGGCACCAAGATCAACTAAAATAGAAATAACTCGGGTTTGAATCTTACCTTCTAATTCTATCATGGTTGGCTAGTAATATGCTTGCTGATCCTCCAATGTTGCGTTGATTCTAGGTATGTTTCGAGCTACATCCCCCATCATGGATGCTTCTTGCAGATTTTTTTCCACCTCATTCCTTCCTCGATGTGGGTAGTTCTTGAAGTAATGTGCCTCTCCACATCCCCAACATTGCAACAGGGGTTTCTGGGGTTGCCTAATGTCGAGTCTACTAGAAGCTTCGTTAGGCCTTTCCTCCCCTGTCCACTTGGTTCTGGTTTGGCTTTTGCCATTATGTTTGCTGAATGGATGTCTTGTTGCATTCTTGAAATTTCTTGATCTGCTATTTCTGTTAATGGTAAAACTTTTCTACCCCTTTTGAGCTGGCCAACTTTTTCCAGCTTCTCCTTTCACCTTGGATTGCTGATAACACATTCACGCTTTCCTAATCACTTCATCCATGGTTTTCAGATTCGCGAACTCAATTATTTCTTTCATATGAATTGGAAAACTTCTCAGAAAATGTTGCACCTTGGCTTTTTCATCACAAAGGTAAGGTACATATCTTAATAAAGATGTGAATTTTGTAATAAATTCGTCCATAGCCATTTGGCCTAGTTTCAGATCATGAAACTCTCGAGATTTCTCATCGTAAAATATTTCAGTCAGGTACTTGTCTTTAAAGTACTGCTGAAACTCATCCCAAGTTACATTTTGATCTTCCACTCCCTGAACATTCTTCACTTCCTCCCACCATAGCATTTATTTTTCCCGCAGTTGATAAATGGCTAAGCGAGCTTTGAGTTTGTTGTTATACTCATACACTTGGAAGTACTTATTCATATTTATTATCCAAGCTTTCGCCATTTCTTCAGCCTCTCCATCAAAGGTAGGAGGCTTGATCTTCCAGAATTCTCCTTGCAATTCCACCTTATGCTTCTTCAACTCTTAGTCTTCCATGACATTTCCAGATTCCGCCTCATTATATGTTCGACTTTTATGGCTTCTTGGCATTCGACTGTCTTTGACATGATCATGTACTTCTTGTCGTTGTTCTCTGTTTTCCTGAGTATTTCTCTCAGGGTTAGGTTTTCCACTGGGAGGATTTTGTCTATCTGACAGACTCTTCAATATCCTCTCTTGTTCCCTCATCAACCTTTCATTGTCATTGCGAACTTTAAGAATTTCTGTTTGTAACTGTTGTACAGTATCCAACAACTTATTTTTCTGTCGTTGCTAATCTTCCAGTATTCTTCTTGTCTACTGGTGCTAGTCCACACTTAGCCACACCCACATTTCGGGATTGACTTCAGGATTGGTCACAGGATGAGTCTCTCCCATGTTTCTGGGTGGGCGTTGACTTGATCCTCTTCTCATGGCATATTACAAAAATATGTTCTTGTACTTAACACAATATTAAGTCATTAATTTTAGTAGAATTCATAAAAAACAAAATATAGTATTGTTCTGGCCCATTTGGCCCCAGTTTGTAACTTATGCTCTGATACCAATTGTAACATCTACCTCCTTTTACTAACATTTATCCCAACCAAAAAACAATTATCGTACCTATGTGGAAAAATACACAATTTGCATTTACAAACACCTCACACTCATTACTTATCTACTTGAAAATATTATCTAATCATCGAAACACATTAATATATTATTCTCATTCACACACTGATAACCATTACTTTGATTATTAGAATTGAGATTATCAGTGGTTTGGATTACCAGAATGAATACTGACATGTCAGAATCAACATTAAACCTCTCGATACATTATCAGTCTAATCATGTGTTTTCCAGCCAACTTATTAAATCAAATAATCTCAAGGTCTAAATTTCATAATTGCAACATTACATTGGATTGTTAATAGTATTTTTTTATATTACAATGTTCCGGACTGGTTAATTAATTCCGCGTTTAAACCATGCCTTGGGAGGCGCTACAGACTCCAGTTGTCAGGGTTTTTTGGCACCCTTTCCACCATTGGATTGATGTCTCTCATCATCAATGAGGCTCCGAGAAGATGTGGTGGGTTAGGGTAACTGCCCACCCCCACCTCCCGCCCTTGTCTCATTTCTTCGTTACGCTGATGTGAGGAGCTCGGCTCTGCAACTGCAAGTCTGCTGGCCATTACTCCGTTGCGAGAGCTCCCTTAACCTCATGAAACTGTGATTTTATGTCTCTTTTTTTTTACTATTCTCCTTGCATCATTGATGGACGAATTTGGTGGTAAGTGGTGTAACGGTATTGGGTGCCATTGGATGGGATTTGTAGGTCAAACAGTGTAATTTATTTGTCTTTCATTTTCGTTGTTCATTCTTCACTTTTTGGTGCAACTCCATGGTTCGAACAGGTCAACAAACTTCCAAATGTATGTCTTTGCGGTAAGATCCTCTTGCCAGTTTTTATTTTAGTAATTTGTTTAGAAGTTATGAAAATGAGTTTCTCTGGTTGATTTAAACTCCTTGGGTTGCTGCAAGTTTTAGTTCAATTTAATTCTTTGGGGTTTTCATATTTATAACCCTGCATTAGGGTTTTGGTTGGTATCTGGCTAGGTACCGTTCAAGTGTTCTTGGTGTTCTGGCTTAAATATATGACGACGACTCAATGTCTCATTGTTGAAGGTAAGAGCCCTTCTTCGTTCTTCCCGATTCTCCACCCATAGTGTTTCGCACTCTAACATTTGGCCTTCCTCTGCTATCTTACATGCGAGGTTTCCTAGTCATCGGTTGTAGTTAATTTACTTAGGTTTTAATTTGGAATATTTCATTTGACTATATTCCTTTTTGGGTTCGGCCCTATTTCAAAGTATGGCAACTGGGGTTATACTCGGTTCTCCATAACTGTTCCTTATGAAGGATTTTAATTCCAAGGCTACGCCTCTATTTCTCAAATTTATAAATGTACTTATGATAGATTTTTTTGTGTCTCGACTGTAATTACTCAGTTGAATTTATGATATTTTAGATTCATCAGAATCTACGTTGGTTTTTGCTGTATATTTCCTTTTTAGCCCAATGTTAATGACGATAATGTGCCGCTATGTTTCCTCTAGAAATCTAATAATTTTATTGATCGCACAACTTTTCCTTTGGTTAACTTTCTCGTCTTTTCTTTATTTGAGGCATTCTGGTTTTGTCAACGAAAAATGCATAGTGCACTTGTTGCCACCTGTTGTGACCTTCTAATGACCGGCAGAGACTCTATTGGGACCGGAACTGGAAACCCGTTACTAGGTTCTGGTTGTAAACCCTTAGTCTACAGATTCTCTTGTACCTTGTGCTACTTCTCTACATGGGAAGTTTAACCAACTTTCTACAGAGTCTGGTTTTTACGTAAGTTTTCAATTACGATAGTTGTATTTTCTAAATTTCATGATAGAAGATTTATATTTACAATGTACACTACTATGACAAGTGTTTTGTTTACATAGCTCCTACACTAATATATAATTTACTTAATTCTTACGGTAAAACTGTATGTTTTCCATATTTGCTGCATCCACAAATTTTCTACAGTTTTCTATTTAGTGAAAAGTACTTTTACATACTCAGCGTAGTTTTTCTGTATTCTACATGATTTCACAGATAGTAGGAAAATATGGTGTAAATAAGCTTAGTTTTCCTGTATCTCCTTTCTATGTAGATTTTATCTCGCTTTCTCTTTTATTCTCTAGAATAATTGCTTCTATTCTTGTCTCCGTATATAGATATTTAAATGTATACAAATATTTATATTTCTTTACTGTACTTTAAAGTTTGTAAAATAAATTACTTCTGTTATTATTTTCAATACATATATTTTCAGATGGATACCAATATTCACATTTCTTCATTGTACTTTAAAATCTGCAGAATAAACACAAAAAATTATACAGTAAACTTAAATGCATTTGTAGCTGATTCAGAGTACAGTTTTTTCCTCAGTAACTGTCGGCCCACCAAACCTTGAGCGAGGCAATTATGTCCTCTGCTCCCCCTTGCTCTTCACCATGTCGGAGGTAATTTTCGGAGACAAGAAGTCTGACCTCAGGATTGGGAGATCCAGTCTTGCTTCTCTAGGGTGAATTTCTTGAGTTCCACTAGTACTTCCACCAGCTCTGGACAACTCAGATTCAACATCCATTTTTTTCCCCTCTATTCCTTCTGCACAGAACCCCATTCCTTCTTAGGATTTTTCCTTAAATCCTTTTGGGAAGGTAACTGTCGGAACTGTCTCAACCTTACTTTCACCTTTTACTCAAACAAAATTCTCATTTAATTAAATCTCCATTCCTTCTTAGGATTTTTCCTTAAATCCTTTTGGGAAGGTAACTGTCGGAACTGTCTCAACCTTACTTTCACCTTTTACTCAAACAAAATTCTCATTTAATTAAATCTCCATTCCTTCTTAGGATTTTTCCTTAAATCCTTTTGGGAAGGTAACTGTCGGAACTGTCTCAACCTTACTTTCACCTTTTACTCAAACAAAATTCTCATTTAATTAAATATTTTAAATACTCTTTGTTCATACATTTCATTTCTCATTCTAAATGTATCATAACTTAACCCATGTAAAAGAAATGAGTAAAAGTAAAGGAATAAAAAAAAAACGAAGTGTATAGAAAATAGTTAAAAATTTATAACAAAATTAGTTTTATATATGTAGAGAGTGTTTTTATGGACATGGTGTTTCTATATTCGAGGGATATGATTGTTTTAATAAGTATAATATGAATCATAAATAAATTATTTCAATGTCAATTAGAGAAGAGAGAATTATTCCATTAATAAGTTATTTAGAGAAAATTTATAATTTATTCATTTTTTAATATAGATTTGACATGTAATGTTTTAAATATTAATAAAATAAATTATATATATATATATATATATATATATATATATATATATATATATATATATATATAAACATGTAATATTTAGAACAAAAATATTGACCTATGAATATATATTTTCTACTTCTACATATATTTTCTATTTCTAAATATGTTTGGTACAAATATTAACATTTTAATGTATAGAATGTGAATCATAGATAAGATATTTCAATGTCAACTATGTATATATTATAAAACAAAATATATATATATATATATATATATATATATATATAACAAAAACTGTTTAATATGAATTGAGGATAGATATATAAAGAGGGAGAGAATGCTTATTTCATTCATAAGTTTTTCTTCTTCCGAAATTCTAATTCATTCATTCTATATAAAAAAAAAGAAGAGAGAGAGAGAGAGAGAGAGAATTATTATTACATTAATAGCTTTTCTAGGGAGATTTGTAATTCATTCATTTTTTGATATGGAATTGACATATAACTTTTTATTAGTGTGAGTTCAAAATCAACATAAATCCATCTTAATTTAGAATCTACCAAGAGCGAAGAAGAATCAAATATTTGGACATGCAAAAATTTCCTTAAATTTTGTATTCAAAAAAAGGTTTGCATCTTCAAAAGTTTGATTTCTCTGGAAACTTGGTAGATACAGAATTAAAATGTCATGTAAAAATAACATAATCGATAATACATGATATGCAATTCTATAACATCCACCAACACCACAATATGTTTTTTTTAATCTTTTCTCTTCATTTACGACTTAATTAATAGGTGATCTAGCTTAGCTCAACACTAAATTGTATAACTTTAGAGTTCACATTCAACCTTAGTAACTAAGCATACATTTTAATAGAAACCACTATGTACAACTCTCATAAGTATGTATATTTATACCACTGTGTGTAAATTTTAAAGGGGTAGGGGTCTTAACATGTAACCATGTTAATATGCACACATTGTTCTTTGGGTTTCACATAATAGTTGTATTCTCACAACTGAGAAGTCTCTCGACCCTCCACCTAACACTCCTGGCATTAACTTTGGTTGAGTCAGTATAGGACACTTGGTTTCTTGGTTTCCCTTGATCGCTCTAGGTATCGATCAGATGGTCCAAGACTTGCAAAGACAGTTAAGGGT
This sequence comes from Pinus albicaulis, assembly GCA_034641835.2. Lineage (NCBI taxonomy): Eukaryota > Viridiplantae > Streptophyta > Pinopsida > Pinales > Pinaceae > Pinus > Pinus albicaulis. The sequence goes on from CM076572.1 coordinate 547,717,819, forward strand.
AACCGGCTCGAAATAACCACCCTAAAATCCTCATTCGGTTCTATTATCGGTTATTCCTCATAGTAATTTTGTTTATTCCTCATAGTAATTTCTTTTTTCTTTTTGGGGTTTAATTACAGGTATCAACTCATATGGAGGGTTTGTATACTAAAGAGCTCCATTATTCCTTTTAAGGCAGACTCGCTCACAACCTTCCAAGAAACACCAAAGGTTAGATTTTCCATTTTGATTTACTTTACTCTTTTCCATTTTATTTTTTAACAGCGGTTTAATTTATTACTTATTAATAGAAATACCTGGATGGCATTAAGGGCTAATCCTTGTTGTAAATCAGTTGCATGTTCAAGTTACAAAATTGTTCCCTTTTAACCCTAGTTCTTTTATCTCGTTTAGGTTCTTTATCTCTATTTATACCAATTAAATTGTGGGGCTGTTAACTAAGGTACATGGTTCCTTTTCTATTTCAAGAGTGACCACGTTCACTGTACCCTTAGCTTTTAACATGTCTATTTCTTTAACACAGAAAATTACCTTCTCCTTTAAAATAGGGGGAATTCTCACCAGAACCTCTTCCCAGAACATATTATTCTGGGTCTAAATTTGCTACCTCATTTCTTACACTGATAAGATATTTAAAACAATGTAGGATTATATTAAAAGTACTCAAAAAAATTTCTCTGTAGAATACTTAATTCAAGACCTAATATTCCAATTCTTTAATTCAAAGGAACATATAAATATATTGTTACTTGAACATGATTATAATACTAATTTTAGTATGAAAATTCCAGATACTTATATGAAAACTTAATGATATTAAAGAATTGACCGAGATAAAAGGCTCTTCCACATATTAGTCCCAGTCTAAATTTGTTACCTCATTTCTTACACATAAGATATTTAAAACAATGTAGGATTATATTAAAGGTACTCAAAATAATTTGTGTGCAGAATAGTTAATTCAAGACCTAATATTCCAATTCTTTAATTTAAAGGAACATATAAAAATAAAAATATTGTTACTTGAACATGATTATAATAATAATTTTAATATGAAAATTTTAGGTATTTATTTGCAAACTTAAATATATTAGAGAATTAACTGGGATAAATGGCTTTTCCACCCAACTAGTAAGATTTTCACTTAGGTCTAATTCTCTCCCTGAGCCTTTTGTATTTTCACTTAGGTCTAATTCTCCCCCTGAGCCTCTTGTAATTTTCCAGAGTTGTTTAGCATTAGCATACAACACTGGTTCTTGGACCTAAAGACTCTGATTCCAACCAAGAACTCTCTATCTTTAGGGTTTCCATTAGCTCTTGACCATCTCAAGAACACCCCATAAAATTTTTCACCTTGGAAACATCTTGCTGAAGTTATATCCTGTCTCTCCCATTGTATCTTTCTGCTTGTCCCTCCTCTCTCTGCCTTCCTTGGCTTTACAAAACTGATATGTTTTCATCTCTAAGGTAGGAGGATGTAACTATCCCAACTACTTGGAAAATTAATTATTTTGTTTTTAAGATCTTCTCCCATGATTCCATGGTTTAGCATAACATTTTCTTAAAAGAAAGCAAACAATAAGTTTGAACTTCTAGAGTATTATTTAAAACTTTATCTAATGTAGAATTCCCAAAGTCTTTGCATAGTAAAGCAAATGACAAACATTTACACAACCACTAAGGGTGTTATATCTACCCCCCCTTGAGCAAAACACCACCCTTCATCCTTTCCCTTAGAACAGGTGTGGGTATGTTTTGCACATGAAACTTTGGTCCTCCCAAGTGGCCTCTTCCTAGCTAAAGTACCTGCACTACACTAAACCTGGGTGATAGCTAGCCTATGTAATGTTGTTTCTCTAAGATCTAGAATTCATAGGGGCTTTATGATTAATTATTCGTGTCGTTCGACTTGGTTAAAATTATGCAAATGTTATTAATTAACACAAAACCAAAGAAAATTAATTATTCCTTCTCACCTATACATATTTCTAGTTAATAATATGTCTAGAGTCATACACATATTTATTTAACAAAAAGAAATGAAACACATTATGGATTCCCATATGGCTTGGTAATGCATGTTGGTATGCAATAGGTCTAATCCATTCAAGGATTTGAAAAGGTCCACAATAGTTAATAATATGTCTAGAGTCATACGCATATTTATTTAACAAAAAGAAATGAAACACATTATGGATTCCCATATGGCTCGGTAATGCATGTTGGTATGCAATAGGTCTAATCCATTCCAGGATTTGAAAAGGTCCACAATACGGAGGGCTATTTTTTTACACCCACCACATAGTAGAGTGATTTTCCTAGGTTTCACTTGAACTTATACATGGTACCCTACTTGATATTATTTGTAGGAACTTTTTCTATATGCATATGTTTTCTTCCTATCTTGGGAAGATTTAAAAGTTTGCCATACTTTTCTCACATTTTGTTCCATTTACACTAGCATGTCTCGTCTTAAAAGTAGCTTGTCCTCTAGGCTATTCCAATTGACCTGTGTTTTTCACCTTCCCCTATAGAAAACTGCAAAAGGGCTCATATTAAGTGATTCATGGTAGTTGCTATTATAAGTAAACTCCACCAAATGAATGTATTCCTCCTACTTACTTGGTTGATTCATTACATACATTCTTAACATAGATACGTTTTTCAAAATGCTAATGTGAACTTCACATCTCTATCTGAAATAATTACCTTCGGCATCCCATGCATTCTTAATATTTCCCACATAAATATGTCTGCAATGTGCACATTTTTGTATGTGGATTGGATAGGGATGAAATGAGCTACCTTAGTTTATTAACTACTACCATTATTGAGTCATTTTTTTCTTAGTTTTTGGTAACCCTGTTATAAAGTCTAATGTAATAACTTCCCATTTCCACTATGGAATGTGTAATGGGTGGAGATAACTAGCATGATGTTGGTGTTCAACCTTAACTTTGCTATCATTCCAAGAATTTAGCTAAATATTCAGCAATGTATATTTTCATTCTAAGTCAAAAATAATTTCTCTTTATAACATAAAATAATTTCTTATACCTAGGGTGGGCAACATAAGGGCTTCTATGAAATTCACCAGATAATAGTTTCTTAATAACCATCTCATTAGGGACATATACCCTTCCCCTAAAGGTCAACAAATTGTCTTTATTTATTCCATAATCTGTATGATATATAACTCTTTAATTTTTTAATTTGCTTCCATAAGAACATATATGCTAGATCTTTAATAAAAGCCTCCTAGATCTGAGTTGAGAAGTCAAATTCTACCTTACTATAAGAAATTATATAATCATTAATTTTATAACTTCAATTTTTTCTCATCTTAAATTTCTTCTTATGCACCTAGTGATTTATATATATGTTAATTATTAATGTTTTATTTGTGCAGTTACCAAAGAGAAATATTTTCAGATATAATTATTCAGAATTCCTACTTCCCAATCACATCATATTTTTTGTATGTGATTATTTCTCCAAGGAAGCTCCAACTCCCACAATTTTTTTTTGTAGGCTACCACCAACACCTCCTACCTCAATAGTCTACCACCCACTGGGCTCCTACCTCAATAGGCTACAAACTACTATTTATCAATCTACAACTTGAAAGGAGACTGCAATATCCCAATCCCAATACAAAGTCAAGCGTTCTCATGTTGTCAAGTATGTTGCACACCCTCTCTCCTTCTCTTATACAGTTATGTTCCTCTTCTGTTGGTGCTCATGCAACTTCTCATACAAAAAAAAATTTCTCCAAAAAAGTCATTTTTCCATTCAACAATGTATATTTTATAAGCAAGGCTTATTGGTTGTTTGCATTCTTTGTAGGAATATGAAATGAGACATTGTCTCTTGGTCTTCTGAAACAGTTCACAACCTATCTCTTCATTTTTACATTGAAACATAGAATTTGTAATATAAAAATAGAGCTGAAATAAAAAAACTCAAATGTAATGATTACAAGAGACTGTTTAGATTCAACAAGATGATGAGCTTATTGAAAAGAGTCGCCTTCACTAAGTGGGCCCGCAGGCTATTTTTGGCGCAAGTATATTTTTAGACTATGTCTATTTTTAGACATGTCGATCATATTTTAGAAGTTGTAGGATGCTATTTGTGGATAGTTGATCAAGTTGGAAAAATAGATGAAATTCTATTTTTAGAATATTGGGTGAAGTCTATTAGATCGTTAATCTAAAAATAGATGCATGTCAATTATTATTAGCTCTTAATAATAATTAGACTCTAAACAATAACTTATTCTCTTATAGCACTTCAGTTCAGTGCACAGATGTGGCATAGCAGCTGACAGAAGGAATTACGTTATTCCTAAGGGTTTACTGGAGCTAATGCATGGAGGACTCAGTTAGAACTCAAGTGGCAGAGTTATGACACAGTTGGAAGAAGTAGTTATCGAGTTATATTTAGTTTAACTCAGTTAGACTCAGTTGAGCTAGTTGTATCTAGTCTAACTGATTGATACACTAGTGAGAGTGGAGTGAATTAATTAGTTAATTAATTCATAAATAATAATTCATTAATCAACTGAAAAATATAGCAGTTAACCACAGTGCATGGCAATTTCAGTGGAGACCAGTGGAGAGATACGTGAAAGGGAAAGATAGACTATCTGTTGTGATTATTAGTGATGCATTGATTGCATCCAACACACAGTGGAGATGCCAATGAGTATTGCGCAGTCAATCCAAGAGTAATTTGAATTCATTCAGAGCTATTCTTCAGTAGATATTTCACAGTGGAGGCAGGCTAGCAGGTGGCAAAGATCGGTGCATGGATTTGCAAGATTAGGCCTAATTAGTGTATGACGATTGTACTTTACTAATAGCTTGTGATAAGCTTTGTATGTTTGTAAAATATTGTCATATGATCTCCATGTTACATAATATATAGTTAGGGTTTTCAGCTTCAGGCTTTCCCAGTTAAAAAATGTGTTATGTGCGATTGATAATTTTTGTTTGTGCTTCACATGTGTGTGCAATTAATTTTTCCGCAAAAGATTAACAAGTGGAATAGATTCAGTATCTTGCATAAATTTAAATAGTGTGAGATCAGGTGGATCTTGGACATATGCATGCTTAGTGCATATAATTTCTACATGGTATCAGAGCATTGTTGATTGAACATTGCAATTGTGAAGTGAGTTTGTGCTGGTGGACAATTCGAATTTGCTACAACAGCTTCTTGGTGCAGAAATCGAGTATACATTGAAATGTATTTCAACGGGTTGAGATTGGAGTATGCCCTTGATGGGAGCTCGAATTACATAGCCTGGAAGGACATGATGGAGGCGGTGCTAGAGGATAATGCGTTGAAGGATTTCATCGATAGCGATGTTCCTAAGCCGGGATCTAGTGATGCTGCATTACTTGATGCATGGAAAAAGAAGACTGCAAAGACGAGGAGGATTCTGTTGGAAGGTGTGAAGGACCATATTTTGTCCAGCCTTCATGGGAAAGCCACTCCATTCTTAATGTGGAAGGCTTTGATAGACTTGTTCCAAAGCAGAAGTGACCAGAGGAAGTTGGTGCTTAAAGACAAGCTCAGAAAAATAAAAATGGAGAAAGGCGATAGTATTCCAAAATACCTCATGAAGTTTTTCCACTAAAAGGATGAACTGGGAAGTGTGGGGTTTACTGTTGATGAAGAAGACTTGGTGAGCTTGGCTCTCCTTGGGCTTCCGAAAAGTTGGCATAGCTACGAAGACAAGGTCAATGGACGGGAGAAACTGCCAGGATGGGAGCGACTTTGGTCGGATCTTGTGCAAGAGGAGATAAGGCATGGTACCAAGGATGGATCTTCATCGAAGAATGAATATGAAGAGAATTGCGCTTTGGCTGCCAAAGCAAGGAAAGGGAAGGGGAAGAAAAATCTTTCTAAATCCGGTGCGAAAGGCAAGAAGCAGGACTTGTCCAAAGTGAAGTGTTTTCACTGTCACGAGCATGGACATTTCGCCACTAACTGTCCACAGAAGAAGAAGAATAAGCAGGCTACTGGATCTACAGCTAGAGAGGCCTTAGCCTCGCAATTTGAGCTAGATTTTTCCTTGATCGCATGCTTGGTTTCAAGATGCATGGGATCGGTGTGGTATCTTGACAGTGGTGCATCTTTCCATATGACGGGAGACAAAGAGTTGTCTAGTGACTTGGAGGAGAAGGACCTACAGATGCATATAGAGATGGGTGACAATGGTCAGTACAGTGCGACTAGAATTGGGACCATTACCTTTCAGAGGGAGTCCAGTAATCCATTCTTGTTGAATAATGTCATCCATGTTCCAGGTCTGAAGAAGAACTTGGTCTCAGTCGCAATGCTGGAAGACAAGGGTTATGATGTTTCTTTCAGTGAGGGAAAATCATTCCTTCGACATAAAAAAACGGGTCAAACCAAGAATATAGTGGTTTGAATTAAGAATATCTACAAGCTATAGGTAGATGGTTGCGCTGCAATGGTGGGCAAAGAAGAAGAAGTGGTGAGCCAGGATGAGGGCGAATTATGGCACAGCAGAATGGGCCATCTTCACCATGGCACTTTCAAAATTTTGCAACAAATTTCTACTAGAATTCCCAAGGGTACTCTTGCATAGTCAGATTAGTGCAAAGGATGTACAATGGGTAAGTTTGTGAAGACCACCTTTCATGAGAAGAAGAACCGTGCTTCGGTGATCCTAGAGAGAATTCACGCAGACGTGTGTGGACCATTCTCAGTTGCTTCAACATCAAAACACAGGTATTATGTGATATTTGTTGATAAATTTTCTCGTTGATGCTGGATCTTCTTCATGCATAAGAAGAGTGAAACGTTCTCAAAGTTATGTGAGTTCAAGGCGTTGGTGGAGAAGGAAACGGGGAAGCAGGTGAGATCTCTACGAAGCGATAATGGTGGTGAATACATCTCGGGCGAATTCAAATACTTCTGTAGCAAAGAAGGAATTCAAAGAGAACTCATAGCGCCTCATAACCCATAGCAGAATGGGGTCATGGAGAGAAAGAGCAGAATGATCGTGGGTGCTGCACGAGCGATGCTGCATGACCAGGGCCTACCGATGCACTTGTGGGAATAAGCATGCAACACTATGGTTTATGTGCAAAACCGTTGTCCTCATAGAGTACTTGGCATGAGTACACACAAGGAAGCTTTTACTGGTAAGAAGCCTGATATTTATCATTTGAATATTTTTGGCTCACCTGTTTACATTCATGTGACGAAGGATTCCAGGAATAAGTTGGAGCCGACTGCAGAAGTTGGGATATTTGTGGGGTACACAGAAACACCCCATAAAAATCGTGTGTATTTTCCAAACAGTCGGATGATTTTTATGCGACGGGATATAAAATTCAATGAGGTGAAAGCCATGAAGTTGTCGCTTGAGAGGGAGCTACACTTTCATGTGGAGCAGGAACTTCTTGTTCCCAAAGATGAGCCTTTGGATGTGTATCAGCCACATGAGGAGATTCATGGAGTGGAGGAGTCCACTCATGCAGAACCAAACATCAGACAAGGCAAGAAGCGTACCATAGAAGTTGAGAGACTGAAGGTGGATGCGGCACAAAATGTAGGAGTTCCTACATCACAGCGCATACAGAGATAGTCACCTGACCGATATACTAGATACATGGCTCTTATGAGCAAGTGTATTGTGACAGAGCCATCTTCTTTTGAAGAAGAAGGGCGGGAGCCCACATGGGTAGATGCCATGGTGGAGGAGTATGACTCCATTGTCAGAAACAGTGCTTGGGAGATTTTTCCAAGGCCGGTGGGAAAATAAGTTGTAGGATCAAGATGGATCTACAAGGTAAAGCAAGCTGCTGATGGGAGCATCAAGAAGTATAAGGCAAGATTTGTTGCCTGGAGCTTCTCACAGATTGAGGGGATTGACTATGAAGAAACCTTTGCACCTGTCGCACAATATTCTTCTATACGGACCATCCTTTCTCTCTCAGCGCAGATGGGTTGGCACATTCATCAGATGGATGTGAAGATTGTGTTCCTTAATGGGATCATTGAGGAAGAGGTGCACATTGAGCAGCCTGAAGGATTTGAGATCTTCAGCAGCGAGTCGCATGTGTCCAAAATCAAAAGAGCGTTGTATGGGCTGAAACAAGCACCTCGTGCTTGGTGCACTTGGATCGACAGCTATTTCACTAGACTTGGCTTCACCAAGAGTGGGCGGATACAAACTTATGCCGAGATTGTGGTGGAGGGTAAGCTTGTATTCATTGTTCTTTATCTTGATGATTTAATACTAACAGGTGATGAGCAGTTGATACACTCATGCAAGGCTGATCTTGAAAAGGAGTTTGAGATGAAGGACTTGGGCCTCCTTCATTATTTCCTGGGATTGGAAATTTGGCAGCGCAGTGATGGACTGTTTGTGTCTCAAGGCAAGTATGCCCGGGAGATACTGGAGAAGTTCAACATGCATGGCTGCAAGCCTATAGACACTCCTCTTCCGGAAATTGCAAGAAAGAGGATGCTACATCGAGCAATTGGTAGATGCCAGCATTTATCAACAGTTGGTGGGTTTTCTCATGTATTTTAGTCAATACAAGACCGAACATATGCTATGCGGTGAACCAACTTTCAAAAGCGATGGTTAAGCCTACCAAGCTCTTTTGGAAGGCAGGCAAGCATGTTTTGAGATATCTCAGGGGCACATCTGAGTATGGTTTATGGTACAGACAGACGGATGAGGTGAATTTGCATGGCTTCATGGATGCAGATTGGGTAGGAAGCCCAACAGACAGAAAGAGCACATCAGGAGGGATTTTCAGTACCGGATCTACGACAATTTCTTGGTACAATAAGAAACAAAGATCTGTGGCACTCAGTTCAGCGGAAGCATAATACATGGAAGCAAGTCAAGCTGCATGTGAGGCTATCTAGATGAGGAAGATTCTGGTTGGTTTGTTCGGTTCACATTTAGATCCCACAGTGATACATTGTGATAATCAGAGTTGCATTAAACTCTCGGTTAATCCTGTGTTTCATGATAGATCTAAACATATTGATATCCGGTATCATCATATCAGAGATTGTGTGCAGCGGAAGATCATGTTGCTTCGGTACATTCCTACGGAGGATCAGGATGCAGATATTCTAACGAAGGCGCTCACCAAGAAAAAATTCGAATACCATAGAGGCAGGATCGGGGTGAAGGATAATCCCTATATTGTTGAGAGGGAGTGTTGAGATTCAACAAGATGATGAGCTTAGTGAAGAGAGTCGCCTTCACTAAGTGGGCCGGGATATTTTTGGTGCAAGTCTATTTTTAGACATGATGATCATATTTCAAAAGTTGCAGGATGCTATTTGTGGATGGTTGGTCAAGTTGGAAAAATAGATGAAATTATATTTTTAGAATATTGGGCGAAGTCTATTTATAGATCGTTGATCTAAAAATAGATGCATGTAGATTATTATTAGCTCTTAATAATAATCAGACACTAAACAACAATTTATTCTCTTGGAGCACCTTGTTTCAGTGCATAGATATGGCACATCAGTGGAATGAGGGAATTACGCAATTCCCAAGGGTTTATTGGAGCTAATGCATGGAGGACTCAGTTAGAACTCAAGTGGCAGAGTTATGACACAGTTGGAAGAAGTAGTTATGCAGTTGTATTTAGTTTAACTCAGTTGAGCTAGTTGTATCTATATATCATTTTTGGGATTCAACTACATTAATTTAGTCATTCGTCTATGACCATTTCCATGATAGGTAGTCATAACTGACTAATTTCTCATGATTTTTGAATAGTCTACTTAGCACTCATTGCATCGGGTGATGCTCACAGGGGTGAAGAAGTGGGATTGAAACTAGTTAAATGAATCACATAGCATCAATCATCACTTCCGGGGCTTTTGTGCAACCAGAACTTCCCAAGACTTCTAGGAGGTCGCCCATCCCAGAACTCCTCGCTCAGCGCAGCAGCTTTCGCGCCAATTTTCCTCAAATCAATTCCCTTGGCCTGCCTATGCAGAACACCAGCAACTGTTGCACTCATGAACCATTCGAAAGGTCCCTTCAGGTTAGCTGTTTTAAGTATGAGGGGTTTCCGCGGTGCATTATATTATATACTCATTTTTTGGGATTCAACTGCGTCAATTTATTCATTCATCTATGACCATTTCCATGAGATGTAGTCATAAATGACTAATTTCTCATGATTTTTGAATATTCCACTTAGCACTCATTGCATCAGGTGATACTCACAGGGGTGAAGAAGTGTGATTGAAACTAGTGAAAGGAATCACATAGTGTCAATCATCACTTCCGGGGCTTGCACCCAGTAACCAAGACTTCTCAGGAGGTCACCCGTCCCAGAACTCCTCTGGCTCAAGCGCGCTTAACTGTGGAGTTTTCCCCACAATCAAGCCCACTTAGCTTGCTACCCCATTTTCAAAACCTTAGCAACTATTGTGCCTCATGAACCATTCAAGAAGAGATCCCTTTACTCTTATTATTTTAAGTATGAGGGGTTTCCGCAGTGCATTATATTAGATATCATTTTTGGGATTCAACTGTGTTAATTTAGTCATTCATCTATGACCATTTCCATGAGAGGTAGTCGTAACTGACTAATTTCTCATGATTTTTGAACAGTCCACTTAGCACTCATTGCATCGGGTGATGCTCACAGGGGTGAAGAAGTGGGATTGAAACTAGTGAAATGAATCACATAGCGTCAATCATCACTTCCGGGGCTTGCACCCGGTAACCAGGACTTCCCGGGAGGTCACCCATCCCAAAACTCCTCTGGCTCAAGCGCGCTTAATTGTGGAGTTTTCCCCACAATCAAGCCCACTTAGCTTGCTACCCCATTTGCAAAACCTTAGCAAGTATTGTGCCCCATGAACCATTCAAAGATGAATCCTTTATATTTATTATTTTAAGTGAAGTTTCATAGGTGCATTATTCTAGCGGTTAGTACAATAGTGAGAGTGGAGTGAATTAATTAGTTAATTAATTCACAAATAATAACTCATTAATCAACTGAACAATACAGCAGTTAACTACAGTGCATGGCAGTTTCAGTGGAGACTAGTGGAGAGATAGGTGAAAGGGCAAGATAGACTATCTGTTGTGACTATTAGTGATGCATTGATTGCATCCAACACACAGTGGATATTCCAATGAGGATTGTGCAGTCAATCTAAGAGTAATTCAAATTCATTCAGAGCTATTCTTCAGCAAATATTGTGCAGTGGAGGTAGCCTAGCAGGTGGCAAAGATCGGTGCATGGATTTGCAAGATTAGGCCTGATTAGTGTATGATGATTGTACTGTACTTATAGCTTGTGATAAGCTTTGTATGTTTGTATGAGATTTTCATATGATCTCCATGTTACATAATATATAGTTGGGGTTTTCAGCTTCAGACTTTCCCGGTTAAAAACTTTGTTATGTGCAATTGATAAATTTTTTTATGCTTCACATGTGTGTGCAATTAATTTTTCCGCAAAAGATTAACAAGTGGAATAGATTCAGTATCTTGCATAAAGTTAAATAGTGTGAGATCAGGTGGATCTTGGACATATGCATTCTTAGTGCATATGATTTCTACAGAGACAAATGGAATTTGTATTATCTACATTTTTTGTTCAATGAAAGCATATATTTTTCATCTTTTGTTTTTATGTTCCATTTTAACAATGTCCAACCTTCACATTTAATATCATATCCTTTACACTTCACATTAATTTCAATATTTTCATTTTAATCACTCTTGCAACAAGGACATACATCATCAATCAATGTCAACACATGCAACACTCCTGAAAAATTGACATCAATGCCAATATTACCAACATTATCCCCTTTTGGCATTGCTGTCAACACAATGATATCTTCTATTACTGTTCCTAAATCCTTCATTCTATTTCCATAGCTCTACTTACCTCCTCTTTAACATCAATGACAAGAGATTCAACTCTACCATGTAAAAGCATTAATGCTAGAAAAAATAGTATCATGTACTTGTAGATGCTGCTCAAAAAAGTATTTTATAAAATCACTAAAAATATGATGCTGCTAAAAAAAAAGTATTCTATAAAATCACTAAAAACATTTTCTCGAGTATCTTTGCATGTGGATACTAGAGCAGAATAGTCTATTTTATAAAACAATTCTCTAGTGATTCCTCCATAAATCATGTCAATGACAATTAATAAAAACTGCCAGAAATATTCCTTAGATGATAACCATACAGCCAATAATATTATATGAATATTATATGATACTTGTCTTCAACAATAAGTCTCCAATAATACCAGTAAGGCCACATTGTACATTCAAGACAACACCTACGTGGATGATATATATGATTTAATATTAACGCATCAAAATGAAATAATATGATATATATGTCAAGTGGCTTTTTTAGCTTGATTTTATTTAATTGGACCAAGAGGCACATTCTACAGCCCAATATGACCCCAATGTGTAAGTATGTAGGAAGCCAAAATAAAAATATAAACTAAAGAATTTTAAAAATAAAATGTAAATAATGTCGGCTTAAACCACAAATTACAAAATCATATAAATAAACAATTAAAAATTAAATTTATTAAAATATGAAGAGGTTTACCAACACTTAAAAAAAGATATAGTAAATAAATAAAACTAGCAATTGCACCACATGTTGCAAAGGAAATGATGTAAAGTAGTAGCATAAAAAAGAATAGCACACAATAAAGAGGATGTGATATGTTATGCAATTTAATTGAATATTTAAATCATAAATATCAATTATTTTATTTTATTTTAAGTTTATGAACATACAAGACAGAAAAACATGTGAACCCTAACCATACAAACACTTTCTTTCCATTAAAAAAAAGAGTACATAATACCCTAACCATACAAACACTTTCTTTCCATCAAAAAAGAGAGTACATAATACCCTAACCATAAAAACACTTTCTTTCCATTAAAAAAAAAAGAGTACATAATCAGAGTTCATGCAATCATCATCATGTTGAGAGTAGATCATGGTGTACTATAATGATATTCATTTGTTATCTACCAAAACCATATTATATCCTATCTATAAACCTTCAAATACATTAATATAAAAAATTAAGATATTAAATAGACAATTAAAAATAAAATCAATCAAATTTATTTTAATGGAAAAGATTGTAATTATAAATTATTAAATCTATATAATTTGAATATCATATAATTTTAAACTAAAACCTATCAAAATAAGATAGTAAACATTTAAAAAAAATGACTCGGACAAGATCATACTCACTAAGAAATGAAAAATGTTTAAGAGAACATGGATTGAACAAGGTGAATAACCATTCTAATGAAACCCCCTATATGAGAATAAGACCATAAGGTTGTATCTCATGAATTTATCTAAACTACAATCTATCAAAATCAGAAATAGTAAATGTTTAAGATTTTTTTTGAAAAGGTAAAAAACTATACCTTGTTCCAAAGTGCTTTTAAGTTTGACTAAACTTCATATAATCTTAATAATAATAATTTTAGTAATAAAGTGAAACTCAACCTAATCTATATATATTTAACCATTTAAAATTACAAATTTTCCAAATAATAATCAAATTGTGACCAAATCCAAAACATTATCAAATATTAATACCAAATGTCCTGGCCAAAAGCTTGCATGTACAATGGCAACAGTGGAGGGACCATCAATGTTGACTGACGGCCCTCACGTCAACTTGAGCAACAGAATAGTTTGAAATTTAGCCCTCACTCAATAAACACATGCGTTTTGTCTGGCATTAACATCCAAAGGGAAGAAAAAATCCTTTGCATGAAAGATCTTGCACAATTGTAGATATGAAAGATCTTCACACCTGTAGATTTGTGTAGAGTTAAAATTGGACGTAGATTTGTGAAGAGTTGAAATTAGTTTATTCTAGAAGAAGATTATGTGCAGATGTGTAGTAGGATTTTCAATTCAAATTGTTTTTTTAAGAGTTGAAATCAATTTATTTCGAAAGAAGATGATGTGCAGCAGTTTTTTCAATTCAAAATGTTTTTTTTTCTTTGTTTTAGATAGATATGTAGCTATTATAACAATATTTTAGTGATGGTAGTTATATTATTGAAAATAAATTAAAATTAAATAAGAAATAAAAACTATTCTACTGAACCACCACAATGAACAGATTACAACATTTTATAAAAATAAAGTTTTGTTTATTAATGACAAGGATCCTACTTTTTCAATAGAAATAATCTCTAAAAAAATTATCATAGTTAAATCTTATTTTTGGAATAGAGATTGTCAACAAATGCAAAAGACATGAAGTTTGGGCAAACCTACAGGAGCTCACAGGTGCAGATCACCAGGAGCTCCCACCAGCAAACACACTCGCTTGGAGTTTCTCATTAAGCATCAAGAATTAAATAGATACATTAGGCAAAACAGATTCCTAATTAATAGGAACTGAATGTCAAATAAAGAGCAAAATCATAACTACGTAACAAAATATACCTATTCTCCATTAATTTCTAACACTCCCCCTTAATGGAGAAAGGGATTTTTAAACACACCTAATGTATCCCTAAACAAATCAAACTTCAGTCTTCCTAGTGGCTTAGTGAATATATCAGCCATGTTATCACAAGAATTACAGTACTCTACAGAAATCTCTTTGGACTGCACTTTCTCCCTAACAAAATGAAATTGAGTGTCGATGTGCTTAGTGTTTTTATGAAACACAGGATTGTAAGCCAGTTTGATGGAACTCTGATTGTCGCAATTGATGGTCGTAGCTTCTATCTGTTCTTCCCCTGCATCTTGGAGAAGTCTAAGCAACCAAACTGCCTCACATGTCACTGCACACATGGCTTGATATTCTACTTCTGCCGAGGATAAAGCAACAGTATGTTGCTTTTTGCTGCACCAACAGATGACCCCGGAACCAATGTTGAAGGCGTAACCTGTAATTGATCTTCTGTCATCTAGATTTCCCGCCCAATCAGAGTCTGTATAACCTGTCAACTTAACATCAAATGAGTCAGAATACAAAATACCAAAATCTGATGTTCCTTGCAGATACCTTAATACTCCTTTCGCTGCACTCCAATGATTGTCATGGGGTTGAGACATAAACTGACTCAAAACACTCATTGCATAGGCTAAGTCAGGTCTTGTTGTAGTCAAATAAATAAGACTACCAACCAATTTTCTGTACAATGTTGCATCTGCATATTTCGAACCATCATCCATCTGAAGTTTGTTATTCTGCTGTAAAGGTATGCATGAAGGCTTACACTCATCCATCTTAAACCTAGATAACAGACTCTTTGCATACTTACCCTGGGACAAGAAAGTTTGACTTGAATCTCTCCAAACTTCTAGACCCAAACAGTATTACATTTCTCTAAGGTCCTTCATCTCAAATTTCTGTGATAATTGCTACTTGATTTCTTCAATGAGATTGTCTGCACTTCCTATTATTATCAAATCATCTACATACAAGGAAATCACCACTATCTTTCCTTAATTATTAAACATGGTATATAATTTTGGATCATTTTTGCTCCTTTCATAGCCATTCATGAGGAAAAAAGAATCAAATTTTTCATACCAGGATCTAGGTGCCTGCTTTAAACCATATAAATCTTTCTTTAATCTACACACTAGATGTTCTTCTCCCTTCTTAACAAATCCTTCAGGCTGTACTAAGTATACTTCTTCTTTTAAATCACCATTTAAGAAAGCAGACTTAACATCTAATTGATGTATTTTCCAATGATGTTTAGTGGCTAAAGCAATAATCATTCTGATGGTGTTTAATTTTGCAACCGGGGCAAATGTCTCCTCAAAATCAATACCTTCTATCTGGGAATATCCCTTTGCCACCAACCTTGCTTTATGTTTATCAATAGACCCATCTGCTCTAAATTTTAACTTAAATAACCATTTGCAACCTATGGGTTGTTTATCATCGGGAAGTTTTACTAGATCCAAAGTATTGTTCTTAATGATGGATTCATATTCCTCATTCATTGCTTTCTTCCATTCAAGACTTTTACTAACTTCATAAAAGTTAGAAGGTTCTGCAATGTTTAACATACCAGTCATAAGCGCACAATCCCTATATCGAGCTGGTAACTGTCTTGGCCTGCTTGATCTTCTGAGTGGTGGGGGTTCAATTATTCTGCTTGTTTCTTCCCTTTGTGGAGTGAAATCCACATTATCCTGCTACTGCTGTACCTGCTGCTGTTCCTGATTCTGTTCCTGCTGCTGACTGACTCCTGTTTCAGTATCCTCTTCTAAGAGTAAAGGCACATGCCATTCTTCATTGTTTTGGACAGGATTTCCATCATCAATCTGTTCATGGAATAATACATCTCTACTGACAAACACCTTGTGAGTAGCAGGGTCAAACAATTTATAAGCCTTATACTCACTGCAGTATCCAATGAACGTGCATTTAATGGCCTTTGAATCTAACTTCTTCCTGTTCTCTATGGGAACATGTGCAAAAGCTTTACAACCAAATACCCTAAGATGACTTACTGCAGGCTTGAAGCCAAACAATGCTTCAAAAGGATTTTTATACTCAAGACTTTTAGTGGGACTCCTATTCTTTAAATACACTGCAGTATTAACAGCTTCTGCCCAAAAACCATTGGTTAGATTCTTACCTTTCAACATACTGCGAGCACACTCCACCAGTGTTTTGTTTTTCCTCTTAGCGACTCCATTCTGCTGAGGAGTGTAAGGTGTTGTAAATTGCTGCTGTATCCCATGCTCGTTAAAATATTTGATGAAGACTCCTTTCTTGAATTCTCCCCCTTGATCTGATCGAAGAATCCTGATGAACTTTCCTGTTTGCTTCTCAATCATGTTTCTGAATTGCTTGAAATATTCAAAAGCATGACTTTTCTGTTTAAGAAAATACACCCATGTGAATCTTTTACATTCATCAATAAAGATTAAAAAATAATAGGCCCCCCCTAACGACCTTGTCTGCATCGGGCCACATAAGTCAGTATGTACAAGTTCGAGTATATCCCTTTGTTTTATATCTTTAACGGCAGGAAATTCATCTCTATGCTGTTTACCGAATGCACATGCCTCACAATCAATATGCAACTTTTTCAAAACAGGAAGACCCTCTACCATACCTTTGTTTTGCAGCAGAAAGAGATCACCAAAGTTAATATGCCCAAGTCGCTGATGCCACAAATTTTCAGCAGACTTATTTGACAACATCAAGGCTTGCTAAGGCGTACTTTTTACATCCAATTTGTAGAGTCCTCCTATGCGAATACCTGTAGAAATGGGCTTCATCTGATCCAACAAATCTTTAATAATGCAATGAGATTTAAAAAATTCTACCTTGAGGTCCTGATCTGTAATCTTTGACACAGAAATCAGGTTCTTCTTAATACCAGGAACATACCACACATCAGATATATTCCTGATCTTACCATCAGGCAGAGTAACAAGGACATCTCCATGTCCCTTGATCTCGTACCCGCTATTATCTCCAAGATAAACTTTTACTCCAGAGTTGGATTCTTTAAAATTTCTGAACCATTGCTTTTTACTCGACATATGCGAGGAGGCTCCAAAATCCACGAACCAAATATCTGATTCATCCTCCTTAGTAGCAGTGTCAGCCTCAGCCATAAATAGTCTAACATCAAGATTCTGATCTGGGTCTGTATCTGTATCTGCATCCGCCAAATGACCTGCATGCCTTCTCTGCTTGTACCTCTCTTGATTTGCCTTCTTCTTGCGACAAAATTTAGCAATATGGCCTATCTTACCACAATAAAAGCATTTAAGAGCAGAGTCATTTTTATACGAGGTCATACCTTGTGGTGTCCTTTTTGATGTGTTGCCCCTCCTCTGATTAGCCATCGCTTTCCCTTTTGGCTTGAACTTTGTTATTAATGCAAGATCTTCATCTTGAGGTTTGAGAGACGACCTCCTTTCCTCTTCTTGTAGAAAAATTCCAGTAAGCTCTTCAAAACACGGAGGCTTTTCCCTTGCATTCAATCTAGTTACAAACATCTGATAATCATCCATCATACCGTTCATGGTGATTGTCACCAGATCATCATTTGCCACGGTTTGACCAATATCAGATATTTTATCTTTAACTTCCTTTATCCGGGATAAGAATGACAAAACAGACTCATTCTCCTCCATCTTGATTGAGAGGATCTTCTTCCTGAGGAACAAGGTTCGGCTGGTGTTCTTGATTTCATACATGTCTTTGAGAGTTGTCCAGATTTCAGTCGCTGTCTTGCAATCCCGAATATGAGGGATGATGCAATCTTTAACTGACAATTTTAGTAGAACTTTTGCCTTCAACTCCCTTTTCTCCCATTCTTGAATTGTTGCATTCGTTCCACCATTTGCAACAGTCGGCTTACCTTCATCGCCGATGACAATGCTATAGGTATTCTGACCTTCAAGCAAAGTCTGAAGCTTAAATTTCCAATTTGTGTAATTGGAACCATCCAATTTGCTGCTTTCATTTAAATAATCTGCCATTTGAGCATTCATCTTGGAGAGAGAAAAAAAAAAAAACAGGCTACCCCAACAACTTAAAAAAAAAGAAGGAACAACCCTCGATTATCACAACAAATTGAATATGGTTGTGAATTACAAATTATGAATTTCAGTTGAGAGTTCAAATTAAATACAGCAGCAGAATGCTAATTATTAATTTCAGAAATCCTTTTCAGTGAAAGCGTTGATATCGCTCTGCATAGACTACATGCCACCTTGGAGAAAACAAGGCAGGTTTTTTTTTACTGAAGGAGGAATGCCTGCGGTCTCAGTCGTTGCAGCATAAAAAATTTAATTTATGTATTATATATAATCCACCATCATAGCAAACAACCCAAACTTCATATCGACCTTCAAAGAATCGATGGAAATATAGATAACTTCATTCAAGATAGCCAATCTTTTTACTGAAGGCTGCAACTGATCTTTTACTGAGGGCTGCGAATATTTTACCAAAATTTTGAATTAAAAAGACAGTGAATCTTACTTAAAGGTATCAACACTTACAATTCATTGACAGCAACAAAATCTGACTCCTGTGACAAACCACAGCAGATTCTGTGCATGGCACCCTGTCGATGCTAATTCCGGCAACCAATTACCTCCCGAGTGTCATGCGTCTTAGAGAGGAGAGGACAGCATGAGGCTGGCTCTCACAGCAACAATTACCTCCCGCTCTTCAGTCTTCCAGCAAATTGACTCATCCAGCGCTTGTGCTCTCAACGTCGGGTCCAAGCGAGTGTTCCAACGCCGCCTTCACCAGCTAATAGATGTGTAAAATCGAGCACTTGGCTCTTCTTACAGCTCCTCCGCACAGGTCGACCAGTCTAGAATTCAATCAAACACCGTGACTTATGCTTCCACGGTGACCACGCTAGCCGCACTCCTTTTCTCTGGTAGCGGTGGTAAAAACCACATTCAAATAATTACAGTCTGATGCTCAGCAGATGTCCCGGCCAACGTTCAACTTCAAAACATTAAAAACACTGCAATAAACCATATAGTGGCCTTCCTCACGCACCTGCCACTCACGGAGAACAGACAGATCTGCTCAGACGATCACACCACAGAAAACGCCTTCATAGCCTTTGAAAAAACGCCCTCACGGCCTTCACACTGCCTCACGCAGTAAACAAATAATGCAGCTCGGAGAACGAGCCACCAAACTCGCCTTCACTGCTTGCCTCACGCACAACCTCTCTCAGCTCTTCCTGAGCTCCGATACCATGTCAACAAATGCAAAATACATGAAGTTTGGGAAAACCTACAGGAGCTCACAGGTGCAGATAGAGATAACATCTCATCAAAAATTATCATGGTTAAATTCCAACTTTGAGAAACAAAAATGATTTTGCATAAGAAATTACCATGATTAAATTCTTGCAAAATTGAGACAATCTTTCATAAAAAATTACTATAGAAAAACTTTTAAAAGAAATTACCATGGCTAAATTCTACCTGTTCACAACAAAAATAATATATCATAAGGAATTTACCATAGATAATTTTTCATTAAAAAAATTTGACTATTAACATTAGCTTATGAGTGGAAAACTTACCTCCACACCTTTAACATTGGTTTCCATATTGAATTGAGACCAATTTTGTGCAAAGGAACCAACCAACCCACTCAACCATAAAGTCCCAATAGCTCATGCCTTGCTTGCCTTATTGAATGTTTGGGATAAGTTTTATTGTTGTCTATTCGAAGTTCTTTCCCAAATTCGTTACCCATATTAATTCATATGAAATGGCCAAAGCTCTCACGTTCTTGGTGCCTTCAGTGTGCCGCATTTAGTCTTTAGCAAAATGGGTCAAAGTTCTCATTGTTTGGGACAAGGTTTGTTGTTTTTTTTTCTCCGTGGCAACAACTACCTAATACTCACATAGGGAGAAATATAATTGCGGCTGGAAGAAAGAAAAAAAATGGGCCGGCAGAAGCGCCTGCTCCCCTCATAACCGAAAAATTATTTCAATATTTTCCTGTATAAAGAAACTTTGTCATGCTTCCAATTTTCTTTTAGAGTCTCCATAACTTCCACGTTTTTAGTCGGACATGCTGGTGTCTGAAATCGACCGTAGCACATTGAAGAAAAAAACTAAAAATTAATTCTATAACTTCAACTTTCCAAGGCCATTGAATTATAAGAGTAGCTTCATTTGTATTTTGACCTCAGCCTTATAGGGCTTACAAGAGCTTCATTTGAATTTTGATCTCGACCTTACAGGGCTTACAGGACCATTGGATTGTAGGAGCAGTTACACACATATTAGAAAAGAGAAAGATTTGTTGACCTTGACAAAGCATCAAGTAGTAATTGGTCATCGGAAGCACCAACTTCTTCCTCAGCACCTTCCGATATCTATTCTACAGTAGTTGATCCTTCATCGAGCATTATGGAGCCAAGATGAAAGTCAGCCATTGCCTGTAGCCTATCAGCATGATTCTAACCATTGTCTTCTCAGACTGATGATCCTAACCATTGTCCTGTCAGAGTGCAGCCATGTCGCAAGGTCATGTAATCGACTTTAATTACTGACCAAAAGAATTGTCGAAAGAAGAAAATGTGAAAAAAGTACCTAAAACACGTGCCTCATGTTTGTGAATCAAACTCACCTCATGTGAACCAAAGAAACAAAATAATGGAAACAATATTTCTGTTATTTCGGTATTCAATCGGCAGGCACTGTAAACTGTCAAAACAAATGAAAGTCCTTTCTAATAAAAAACTTCATGCAGTATTCATTGTGTTCTTTGGAAAAATACAGTATATCCACAATTTTGGCTAAAAATGGCTAATTGACATCTGTTATTGTGACAGAATGAAGGAAAGAACCAAATTAAGAAAGAATACCCAGTAATGCACAGATTCCAGCAATGAATAAGCATACGCATTGTAGGTGTTGAGACTCTTAAGCTTGTCGCGCTCGAACTCCACAACTGTTAGCGAGAAGAGAATAACAGTGGAGACAAAAAACCCTGCTTTATTATATTATCTGTATCTCCAAAGACATTTGAGACTCATATGCATAAGTCTTTTCTTCGCTCTTCTGCGAATGCCACAACCGTCAGCGAGAAGAAGAAGAAAACAACAGGGGAGAAACTCTAACGAACATCTATTGGATTATTTCTGTAACTTAATAATAACTGTATTTAATCCAAAGGTAGAAATTATTTCAATCGTCTAACATCAAAATCGATGCTTCATAATTGTACACCTAAGAGTTTAGGAGAGTTGTTTTCAAATAGTGACGATTTACAGCGTAAATATAAATAAATTAGAGGTATAGTAAACAAATAAAACCTCTTTTTATACCTACTCCGGAGGTATGGTAAATAAATAAAACATTTTTTTTATATTTACTCCATAAACCTCTATTTACAAAAACTCAAAAAAGAGATTTTATTAGGTGAAGCCAATGGGCCAAATACCATATTTATAAAAGAGGTATGATAAATAAATAAATGTAAAAGAGGTATAAAGAGGTAAGGTAAATAAATAAAAATATATCAAATAGGAATAGAAATCAACATCTAATTATATATGAAGTGTATGCCCCAAATACCATGGACCAAATTATTATTAATACCATGCAAAAAAAAACATTATTAACCCTAATATTAATATTAAATTATTATTAATAATATTAATAATATTATTATTGTTTAATATAATATTCATATTAATATATTACAATATTAATATTATTAAATTTAATAACTTTAGATTAATACAATATTAAATTTGTTATATTATAATATATATTAATATACCATGATATATATATTAACTATAGATATATGTGGGAGGAAAGAACAAAGACATATGGTAGAGGTGGAGAAATAGGAGGAGTGGCAAGGGAGAGATGGGGATAAACTAAAGGAGAGAAGAGAGGAGTGAGAGAGGTACATAAGGGTAATAGAGGGAGAGGGAGACATAAAAATGAAGGTGCGAGAGAGAAGGAGAGAGGGAGGGAGAATGAGAGAGGATTGGATGGTAGAGAGAGAGAGAGAGAGAGAGAGAGAGAAATATGGGGGAAGGGAGAGGGAGGCAGGAGAGAAAGGGAGAGAAAGGAAGGATGAGAGGAGGAGGAGAGAGGGAGGGATAGGGAGATGGAGTTAGAGGGGGAGAGAGGGAGGCAAGAAGAAAGGAATAGATAATGAGAATTGGAGAGAGAGTGTGTGTATGTTTAAGGGTGAGATAAAGAGACATAGAAGGAGTGATGGAGAGAATGGGGGAGAGAAGAAGAGAGAAGGAGAAAGGGGGGGATATGGTAACATCGTTAGAGAGAGAAATAGATTGGTGTGGGAAGGGATGGTATTGGAGGGCAGAGAGAGAGAGAGAGAGAGGGAGAGAGAGGTGGGGGGGAGGGGGGACGCAAGAGGTAAAGGGAGAGAGAGAGAGTGAGTGATGAGGGAAGAGAGAGGGAAGTAGAAGAGAAAGGGAGAGAGGGGAAGGAAAATAGAGGGGACTTGAAAGAGAGGAGGAGGGAGGAATGGAGATAGGAGGAGAGAGGGAGGGATAGAGAGATAGAGTTGGGAGGGGGAGAGGGAGAAATAGAGAGAAGGAGCTAGATGGGGAGAGAGGGAGGGAAGAAGATACACATAAATAGTGAGTAGTTGAGAGAGAGAGGGAGTGAAAAGGGATACATGGAGAGAGAGTGTGTATGTTTGGGGGTGAGATAAAGAGACAAACAAGGGGAGATGGAGAGAAGGGGGGAGAGAAGGAGAGATAGAGGTATATAGTAACAAAGTTGGAAGGTGAAGATGGGGAGAGAGAGAGGTGGGAGAGAAAGGAAGAGAGAGAGTGAAAAGGGGTAGGGAAAGAAAGATGGATATGGAGGGGGAGAGAGAGGGAGGTAAGAATAAATACATAGAGAGTGAAAGGTGGATAGAGCGAGGGGTGGGGAGGGATAAGGAAGATGGAGAGAGGGGGAGAGAGGATAGCAAGAGGGAGAGGGAGAGGAGGAGGGACTGATAGATAGATAGATTGGAGAAAGAGAGTGTATGTTTTGGGGTTGATATAGAGAT
This sequence comes from Pinus albicaulis, assembly GCA_034641835.2. Taxonomy (NCBI): domain Eukaryota; kingdom Viridiplantae; phylum Streptophyta; class Pinopsida; order Pinales; family Pinaceae; genus Pinus; species Pinus albicaulis. The sequence continues at coordinate 547,741,410 of CM076572.1, forward strand.
ATATAGGGAGATAGAGATATAGATGGAAGGTAAAGATAAATAAGAGATGGATGGAGACAAGGAGGGAGGGACAAAGAGAATGATAGATATGGAGCGAGAGAGTGTGTGTTTCACGGGGTGTGATAAAGAGACAAAGAAGGATATATATATATATATATATATGGAGGGGGTAGAGAGGGAGGGATAGAGAGATGGAGTTGGAGGGGGGAGTGGGAGGGATAAAGAAAAGGAGCTGGATGGGGAGAGAGGGAGGGAAGAAGAAATAGATAAAGAGTGAGTAGCTAAGAGAGAGAGGGAGTAACAAGGGAGAGATGGAAAGAGAGTGTATATGTTTGGGGGTGAGATAAAGAGACAAACAAGGGGAGATGGAGATAAGGGGGAGACAAGGAGAGATAGAGGCATATAGTAACAAAGTTAGAAGGTGAAGATAAAGAGAGAGAGGTTGGATACAAAGGAAGAAAGAGTGTGAAGAGAGGTAGGGAAAGAGAGATGAAGATGTAGGGGGAGAGAGAGGGAGGTAAGAATAAAGACATAGAGAGTGGAAGGTGGAAAGAGAGAGAGGGAGGGATAAGGAGGATGGAGAGAGGATAGTAGGAGGGAGAGGAGGAGGGACTGATAGATAAATAGATTGGAGAAAAAGAGTGTATGTTTTGGGGTCGATATAGAGAGATATAGGGAGATAGAGATATAGATGGAAGGTGAAGATAAAGAAGAGACAGATGGAAACAAGGAGGGAGGGACAAAGAGATTGATAGATATGGAGTGAGAGAGAGTGTGTGTTTCACGGGGTGTGATAAAGAGACAAAGAAGGAGAGATGCATGGAGATATAGATATAGATGGAGGGGGGGAGAGAGGGAAGAAGATTTTTTGCACTCTATGCATTGATTTCAGTGTAGATGGTGATTCTTAATCCTGTTTGATTGCTTGCACTAGATGCCTTGATTTTAGTGTAGATGTTGATTTATAATGATATTTGATTACTTGCACTAGATGCATTGATTTCAATGTAAATGATTTCTAATCCTATTTGATTGCTTGCAGTAAATGCATTGCTTTCAGTGTAGATGGTGATTTCTAATCTTATTTGATTTCTTGCAATAGATGCATTAATTTCATTGTAGATGTTGATTTCTAATTATATTTGATTGCTTTCACTAGACGCATTGATTTCAATGTAGATGATTTCTAATCATATTTGATTGCTTGAACTAAATGCATTGATTGTAGTGTAGACGGTGATTTCTAATCCTATTTGATTGCTTGCACTAGATGCATTGATTTCACTGAGATGTTGGTTTCTAGTCATATTTTCCTACTTGCACTACATACATTGATTTGAGTGTAGATGTTGATTTCTAATCCTATTTTCTTACTTGCATTAGATGCATTGATTTAAGTGTAAATTTTGTTTTCTAATCCTATTGGATTTCTTGCATTAGATGCATTGATTTCAGTGTATATGTTTATTTATGATTTGATATAATTGGATGTATGATGGTACATTAATTTTAAAGTCATTGGATTAATAGTGTGCATTGATTTGAGTGTAAGCATAAAAAATTATTGACAATGTGCATTGATATTTGTGTTATAGTAATTAAATCTATTAATATTGATAGCAAGATAGACAAAGTATGATGTTTACTACAATGACTCCAACTAAATATTTAAATGGTTTAGTATTCCAACTTTCCTTTTCATATAATAGATATGAAAATATGAGAAAACTAACAAGGGTGACAATAAGAATAGTAGAAGAAAATAGTTTGAAAATAGTTTGAGATTGATCACAATGAATACTATTTGTAATTGACTACATTCTTATTAGTCACATTTTCTATCATTCAATATTATTACATTGTCACTTTGCATTCAAAATTTTTATTTCATCATTAAATTTATTTTACAATATTTATCTATCTCAACAAACTGACGTAACTAAGAAAATTTAAAAGTAAAATGACGAGATAAATCTCAGACATATTTAGAATATTAGTTGTATTTACATATTATTGATAAAATTAATCATATATTCCAGATTTTCCTTGGCCGCACACCACTGAAACCACTGAAACCAGCCTAGATCTATCTTAACTTTGGATCTATCAAAGGCCTAAGAGGATCAAATCTCTACAGGTGCAAACCTTTCCTCAATTTTTGCATTCAAAAAAGAAGTTTACACTTCAAAATATTTGATCCTGTCTGAACTTGATAGATCAGAAGTTTCTAAGCTGGTGTATCTCCATTCCAAAGTCAATAATAAGAATAAGAATATTTTTATTTCATCCATGGATAGCAGATAATTTGATCTTTTTGGAGCAATAACGTCCTAACAAGCCTAATTTTCTATGGTTGGAGTGGATACACCACAACTCATCACTGTAATGCACCAATGTGCAATATTTAATATATGTCGATAACCATCCGCAATATTTAATATATGTAACATCGATTTTCATTGTAGCGCACCACTGTAATTCTATAATCGACAATCACTATAATGTACGAAATATAGTTATCAAAGTTCAACACTCCTGTATGATAACTAATGTCCAAATATCAGCGTTCAGATTGTTTTGAAGTCGCCTATGAATCAGTTGACTGGTGAACACCAACCCACATTGTCACTTCCATATTTCCTAGAAGGACGCAACCCATTCATTAGGACTGTATGAATATATCTTGGATTGTGCCATACAAAATACATCGTTGGGCTTGGAAGCAGATCGATATCATCTCAACTGAACATGGTCACAGTGGACATGGCTGATTTTCCAAAACCATATTTCAGAAATTTTGTGGTATTTGACCTAGTAGAATTCACACTAGACAGATAGGTATAGAGTGGCATGTCTAGGTGAGAGAACTTGAGAATATCTGATCTCCGAAGGATGTAGCGGTTATCAGAACCACAAGAAAAAATAAAAATTCGATATCTATGCGTATGTTGATGACATGAAATGTTATGGAAGCGTTGCAATTATTGGGTTCAAGTCCCTTCTGGGCTTTCTCTAATTCATTGCGGACACCCTTTTTTATGCAGGCCCATTTATCATTTTTCAGGAACTGGATTCCGACTCGAACAATTTTGAAGATCCTTTCGATTGATACAACCGTATCCTTCCTCACACAGGTTAATAACGTTGAATACCACCAGGTGGCCGAAGGATAGTTATTTGCAAATGATCCATTGTCGAGATTTAATTATAATGACTCCAGTCCATAATAATTTCTACAACGCATATGAAAATGAAAATAGGAATAAATGCTCCAAAGCATATCGTCGATGGAATAATAATTCTAATCATATAATAACGCATATCGCATTAGTTGTATAATAGCACCCATAGAATAATAACTCCGATGGAATAATAACCCAGCATAATGACTATCATTATAATAATAACACCATTGCAATAATAACACTCTACGTTAATAATGTTGAATACCAATAATAACATTGATTCTAAGGCTGGAATGATATTGTTGAGCCAGTGGAGATATGCTATTGTGCGTTAGATTATAATAGTCAACAGAATTATTAAATGAAACAATATTGAAGTATTGATGAATATTAGATCCAACGCACAACCCATGCCAATGTTAGGCCACTTACAATGGGTAGAATTGGGGTACGCACCTCATTATATATTCAAATATAGGTTATCATGCACCATATTATATTATGATTCACCACTTGAAATAATAATATATTTATGTTGGCGCTGACAATATTCATTATCCTTCAATCTGTCTCCTTTTTTTTTTTTCAGAAGAAAAAAAACGATGTATATTAGGTGAAAATATAGCAGTACATAATCAATCATCACATCGTTGCTGTAGAAACAGCAAGGATATCCAGATTTCCAATCAACAATGACAAACATCCTCAAGAAGGATGTTCGATGGATGTGGCAAGCAGCATTACGGGTGGTATACCAACCCCAAATACAGATGTACAGAGCATCCCTGTTATCATTATATACATACAAGAGAGATCAAAAGCATCATATAAATAGCATAGAAGCTAAGTATGTATAGGGAAAACGAACCCAGGGAGGTGAAAGCCAATGAACAAACCGGCAATGAAGATCATCAAGTAACTGCTAACATCCACCCGATAACAAAAAGAAACCCATAGAAATGGCGAATACCGAATGGAAGACAAAAATGACAACTATGCTGAGTGTAGCAGATAAATAAACAGGCTCGCTTGTAATTATGCTCAACACAGCAATTCCGGATCCCGCTCGTCTGTGCATAGTATGGCACTGTGTAGCAGGCTCGCAAGTATGAGGAACAACATATCAATATTGAAGACCCGCTCGCTTGATGAATATAAATCCAGATGCACCAGACAGAAAGCACTATAGGAAAAACGTAGCGCCAGTCCAGAAAAGTGGCACAGTCATACGTTGTACCCCTGCCAAAAGTATTCACCAGAGCGATCCGGAAAGAAGCTGCCACGCTTGGAAAAAACTTCACCATACAATAGTAAAGGATCCGCTAGCAGAGATCCACGATCAGAGACAAAATAAGGAAGGCAGAGAGCGCTGAAAAAAGAACTTAACAGCCAAGATCTATATATAAGAAAATAATCTATGATAAGATAGTAAGAGCATAGAAAGAAAATATAAAGCACCAGCACCCATCAATCAGTGTCATGGCATAGGAACAATCGAGGTCCATATCACGTCCCCATCTTTGTAGCCAGAGAAATGCATCTATCCAAACTCAGCAGATATACCCTTCTTGGACAGGGCATCCGCCCTGGTGTTGTTTTCTCTAAAAATATGAATAATAGGGGGTTGATTTAAATTCTACCAGAGATAGAGAGTCCTCTGCATCCAGCCTCGCAAAATAGGAACATTGAGGTCACATCTACTATTTATCCAGTCAATAATCACCTTTGAGTCGCCATAGTAATATGGGTTTTGTATTTTGAGCTTAGTTGCCACCATAAGGCCACCCCACAGTGCAATGATTTCCGCCTTATTATTTGTTCCGGATCCCCCATTCCAGTAGATATGAACCCTCTCACGTTGGGATATTTTAGCCCATACTCCACATCCCATGATACCCTCCGTTGAAGCACCATCAAAGTATATAGCAGGGAGATGAATCTCATGAGGTCTGTTCCTGAAGGATTTATCCACAACCTGTTGGGGAGGAGCACTCCAATCTACAAACCAACTCATGATATTGGATATGATAATATGTGGAGAGAAAAGCTTATTTTCAAAGATGAGATTATTTCTCCCAATCCAGACTTCCCAGCAGAAATAGAAAGGGAGTGACCTAAATTTACCTTTCAACCTGTCCCAATCCTCCACAGTAGATATAAAGTCTGATGCCGTCTAGTTATGATCCATAATGTGATGAGAGACAATCCTCCATATATCTTTAACAATTGTACAGGTGAAAAAAAGGTGCCTAATAGTTTCAGCCTCCATGCAACATATCGCGCACCTGTTTGGCCCTTGTATACCTCTTTTAATTAAGTTATCCCACGTTAGAATTTTATCTTTCCATATCAACCAGCTAAATAATGTGATCTTGGTGGGGATCCGGCGTTTCCAGTATTTATAGAAGATCTTGGTAATTTTACTCTCCACAGCATCTATGATGATATGCCTGTAGGCGTCTCTGACAATAATAGCATTCTGCTTCAATGGACCATTCCATATGATTTTGTCCCCTCCCTCCGAATAGCAGAAACCGGCAGATTTGAAGGTTATCAGCAGATTCTCCCATTCCGTAGCTTCATCCCCCGTCAAACCCAAGAGAGTTGCATTCTTGAAGGAAGGCGCTCCATATGTCCATTCGGATATGGTCTGCGATAGTACCATATAACCCCTTTGTGATAGGCACTGTAACAATCTCGGGGAGATATCGCTGATATTTCTGAGGCCTGTTATGTTTCTGAAAGCCATCGGAATTTTTCCTCCATCGCCAAATACCCAAATCACCCGGTCACATATATATGTAAAGATCTTTTTAAAACCGCCCCATATGACTGAAATATTGAGAGGGCAGACGATCTCCCTGCATAATAACTGATGTAATATATCCCCGCTAATATACTTTTTCTTAATGATGGCACTCCATATATTATCTCCAGTAATCGCGCGCCAGAAAGATTTGATCAATAAGGCGATGTTGAAGACTCTTGTGTCCAGTATTCCGCATCCATCAAATTCGATGGGTCTACAAATGAGATCCATATTGAAAAGGTGATATTTATTATCCATGTCAGTGCCCCCCCACAAGAACTTGGAAATTATCCCATTTATCAGCCTCACAATCTTGGCAGGTAAATAGAATAGATGACCCCAGTACACCATTAATTGTGATAAAACCGCCTGTATTAGGATGAGCCTACCGCCCATGGATAACCATTTGTGGGTCCACCTGTATATACGAGATCTGAATCGGTCTACAAGCCACATCCAGTCTTTGCACTGATAACCGCAAGGCTTTAAAAAGCATCCCAAATATCTGAATCCTTCAGTAATGGGCTGTGATTGAACCCCCAATAATTCCGCCACATATTGAATCTCCTGTATATCTCCTTTTGCATATAGAAGAAGTGACTTCCCATTATTCATCCCTAAACCAGTGGCAGATTTAAAACGTATCAGAAGCATGTGAATATGAAGCCACTGGTTTCTATTTAGATATCCAAAAAGCAACATATCGTCCACAAAGAGTGAGTGATTAGTGGAAATAGAATCAGAGAATGAAAAACCACTTATATAACCCAGTTGCTCCGCAAAGTGCAAACTCTTGCTGAAACCATCAAGAACAAGGATGAAGATGAGGGGAGATAGGGCGCAGCCCTGACGTAGACCCCTGGCAGCATGAAAGAAGAGCGTGGGTACGCCATTAATCAGCACAGCATATCTAACAGTGGATATACAAGACATTACCCATCTAATGATACCGAGAGGCAGACCAATCTTTAGCAATAGAATCCGGATGTATGACCAATCAACCGAGTCATATGCTTTGTGTAAATCAACCTTCAATATCAGAGCTTCCTTGTTTCCAACATGGGCAGAATGTAGTACTTCTTGTGCGATGGCAATCGCATCGTGGATCGATCGTCCATGGAGGAAACCATATTGTTCCATACAGATGTGTTCAGAGAGGATGGATCTGATACGATTAGAAATGATTTTAGAAGTGATCTTATATATTATGTTGCACAATGCAATCGGCCTGAAATCCCCGAAGGATTGCGGATCCGCCACCTTTGGTATGAGTGCAATGAAAGTAGAGTTTAAGTTTGCAGGCATGTGCCCACGTAACCTAATCTCTTCGATCACTTTCGTGAGTTCACCACCGATAAGATCAAAAAAGAAAATAAAGAATTCTGCCGGCCACCCGTCCGGCCCCGGGCATTTGTCATGAGCAAATGTTTTCAGGACCCCATGCACTTCATCCCCCTTGATTTCCTGTTGGAGGAGCTCGATAGCTGCCACATCAAATATCTTCGGAACAAGATCCAAAAACCATATCTGATTCTCCGGCTCAATAGACTGTTCAGTTTGATAGAAATCCGAAAAATGAGAGAACGCCTCCTGTTGTATCTCCTCATCCGAAATGGAAAAAGTACCATCCGATCTTTTTATCTTCCATATCGCATTTCTATTTCTTCTATCTGAAGCATATTTATGAAAAAATTTCGTGTTGAGGTCCCCTTCCCTCAACCAATTAATCTGGCTCTTGAGTTTCCAGGTGGTCTCTTCAATCTCCAAGATCTCTCTTTTTCTCTTCCCGAGCTGTTGAAGGAGTGTATACGTCGCTTCCATCGGAGCCTTACTTACAAAGCCTTTATATAGGATCTCCATCTGCTGTTTGATGTGCATAAGCTCAGTCTTGAGTGCAGATTTTTTCTGAATTTCCCATTTTTTAGTTGCGACCTTTACTCTTGAAAGTTTGTGATGAAAACTGTCTGCAAATTGGCTGTCATCAACATTTACATCCTCATTCCATGTTGCTTTTACCATATTGGTGTACTCAACGTCGTCGAGCCAAGCTCGATTAAACTTGAAAGGTACTCCTCTCGTGATGCGCCAAGCAATCCACGATATAGATATGGGCATGTGGTCCGATACATCGGAGACCAGTACCTCAGTTCTTGGGTTACCCCACCTGTCAATGAGCTTATTCTTAATGAGAGCCCGGTCCAAACGTTTTCCAATATACTTTTCTCCCCTTCTCTTATTTGTCCATGTGGGCATCATCAGACAAGGTCTAATATCCAGCAACTGCAGATTAAAAATCATGTCATTTAAGAAATTTGACAGTGGATCACCGCGTGCCTCCTTACCCCATATTTCATCCGCCTGTAGGGTGATGTTTAAGTCCCCCATCAATATCAAATTTGGCAATCTCAAAATACCGGAATCTCTCATCTTGGTCCAGAATGATAGTCTTCCAGCATATGGCGCATATATATTTATGATGTTGAGAGTTTCCACCATCCTTCTCATATGACCAGAGAGAAGAATCCCTCCGGAGAAACTGTAGGCTTTGAAATTAAACCACCCCAGGTCCCAAATAGCCACTAATCCACCAGAGTGACCACAAGAGTCAATGGTCGCCGCATTCCACCCTTCATGAAATCTCAGAAAAGTTTTAACCGCTTTTTCCCTTCGACTCAGTGTCTCCTGACCCAAAAATATGCGACACTTACAGTCAAAAATCAGTTCTCGCAGGCAATGTATCTTGGGGCCATCGCCTATACCCCGTAAATTCAGAGAAAGGATATGATTCATGGCGCACCCAAGTTCGGGTGGCATGCTCTAAGCGCTCGCATGACATCCAGATTTACTTCCCCCACCGAGATAGGAATGTCAGAGAGGTTGTCCTCTCCTTCAGAGAACAGAGCTATGGACTTGAACTTCCCCTTACCCAGATTTTTGGAGCTCTTTGCTTTTTTCCTGATAGTGACATTCCCCTTCTTACAATTAGCTTCATGGGATTCCGGATCCTTGGGAGGTCTGTCAAAGACCGTCAGAGCAGCAAGATCAAAATTAGGGTTGCGCAACAAGGACTCTATATCACACCTGACAGAGTTCCGAGGGAATTCAGGAGGAGTCTCAAGATCAGAAGGTTCAGATAAAGGTTGCATCATGGAGGGGCGAACCATAGTAGAGGCAGCTAGACCAGATGGTTCTCCAACCATATAGGTCGCAGGTTGATGTAACGGCATATCCTGTTCCAAGAGTTCGCCATAAGGAGGACCCGGTAGGATATTAGCATTCTCCTGTGGTATGACCGGAGGAGGGGAAGTAAAGGCCATGGGAGTGAAAGGAGGGGCGTGCACAACAGGGGGACCGGACAATATAACCGAGGATGACATATGGTTACAAGGAGAAAGGGTCCTGTTAAGTTCACGTGGGGAGAGATGAAAACGATGCCCATCGGCCTCATCCACCAGCGGGACATATCTCTCGACATTCTCATTAGCAGAAACAAAAGCATCTTCTTTAGAGAGAGAGGGAGAAAAATTACCTGGAAGTACACCATCCGGAGAGCCTGTAGCAGCCTGATCCTATCTGGTCCCATCATACCCATGGACAGCTTCAGCGTTACGCGTCTTTCTGATGCGGTAAGGGCATTGTTCCCGAAGATGACCCGTTTTGTGGCAAATCAAGCATCTGAAAGGGATACCCCAATAATCAATTCTCTGCCTATGACGTCGATTCCCCCATAGGAGGTCTACATTCCCAGGTAAACCACCCACGAACTCGACCTCCACCAACATCCATGCAATTCTTTTGTCAGCTGCTCCAATGATGCTGGGATCAATAAATTTAGAGGTGCCTATCGAATCTCCAATTTGCTTCAAGGCTTTCAGGGTCCAAAACTCCAATGGTAAGCCCGGCAACTTAACCCATATAATCCTGCTACGTGGGGCTTCCATTACAGGATTGAAGCCCAGGTACCATGGTATCAGCTGCATATAACTTCTTCCTCTTACCCACATTCTGTTTATGATTTTATACACATCAGCCTGATCCATAAAGTGAAAAGAAAACCATCCATTGATCAGTAAACTGACCTTCGGAGCGTATCCAATAATCGGGCTCCAGTGTTGTTTGGTCCATACTGCAGTATCGATTTCCTTATTGTCTGGAAACATCCAGCGCCCTATAACAGCTCTTTTTTGTAAACTTGCCACCCTCGTAAGCATATCTTCGGGATCCAGATAAATTTCACTGATCTCCATTCTGTGTTTATAAAATTTCTTCTTAATCTTTCGGCGTCTTCTGCGCGTATTCTTCTTACAATTCCCCGGGGAATCACTGTATATAGGATTATTGCACTCCAGCGCACTCTGTATGATAAACTCCTCAATCGCTTGATCAGAAGACGAATTTGCAACAGTCGGTGAGGATATTAGGTTATCCTTGACGTTGTTTCCCGGCAATGACATCGAAGCAAGTAAAAGAGTGGCAGAAATGAGCTATGAAAGGTACAGCTGTATCAGTATACTACCACTCACCTCCCGATGTGATCAGAAAGCTATGTCAGAATACACCAGCTCACCGAACTAAAGAGGAAAATATATAAAAAGATGGTACTCCCGTTACTCAAAGTCATTCAAAAAAACATTCCCTCACATGAACCATAATCCCAATGTTAAAACCGATGGTCGATATAAGCATTCCTTTCCAGGTGGCCTCCAAATCAGCTTTTGGCAATTAAAGTCGCCATACCTGCGTTCAGGAACCTCGGAAACCCATACAACCTAGATTCAGAAGAGGCCGTAGTAAGGAGCCAGATAGGCCTCTGTGTCAGAAGGAAATGAATAAACTAACAGGAAAGATCTACCATCCAAAGATATGTGATCCCGATGAAGATAATTCCTGACAAGTTATATAAATTAAAACCATCTGAAGACGCTGCTTCCATAAATGGAGATCACATCCATTCCAGAGAGCTGTCTAGGAAAGAGGAAATATCCCTAAAATAAACTAAAGGACGTCCTCGAAAACACAGTCTCTTAAAGAAGACCTAAAATACTACCAAACATATGTCCTCGGGGCTGTCAGCAGTCATCTCCGCATCAAGTGATCGAAGAGATATTCATCATGACCACGTCACAGGTAAGTCATCGGAAAATTTGAAATATCCCGTGGAAGTGGATAATCCGGCTCTGATTAATCGGAAAGATCAGGCGAATGGATTCTCCAAGGAAGATCAATGACAGCAACAGCAACAGAGGCATCCAGGGAATGCCCACCACCTACCAAAAAAGCGACATCCAAAACTTTTGCAAGGTTGGTAAATGGATATGAAATTACACCAGTTGCTCCATAGACATTCCCATGTGTTGGTTCCTGGAAACTCAGAGACGACATATTCCAAAGAAGACTTGACAGAGGAGGCTTGAAGGTTGTGAATGAATTCCTCCTTGCTATACATAAATCCTATGTAGTCTATAGATAGCAATAAGACTGAGAAGAAAACTACGAAATAAGAGAAACCCGCTACGCATATTTTACCGACCTCCCATGTAAACATATAGTGTAATACAAGAAATAAATCCAGGGTTACCCATTCCTAGAGTAAAATCCAGAAAGATGCTTCTGTTAAACATCATCCCCATATTGAGCTTCCTTTTCTTCAAATTTGTAATTTTCTTGCCGGTTGTCACAGTAACTGCTTTATCATTAACAGAACACTGCAGACTTGAATGGACAAGAGCCTCACTACCAACAAGAAAATCTAGTTAGCTAAATTACTCGTAGGTGAAATTTCAAGTCCTGTACTTGTCAATTCTTAATAGATATAATTATATTGTTGACCATATGGTCGTTACTCTTCCTTTTCCTTGCGTTACATTCCTTCCCAGCCTTCATTCCTTACTTTTTCATATATAATTGTTTTGAGGGCTCAATTCTCTTTGAGCTATCAAATGTTCTCCCACATATCCACACAGAATGATTATGATGGGCTTGCATGTATCACCGTTGGTGAATGCCTCTTTCAATGGTATATGTTGAATATTATTCTCTTTTCTTTTTTTTATTCAAGGATTTGTACAAAATATTGTATCAAAAGAGTCCTTTTCTAGAAATATGGATAATGGCCTCTTCTTATTTCTTCTTCTACAAGTATATTTTATTTTCCATAGAATTATGTGAAGAAGTTGTTGATTTGTTTGAATTTAGTCATGAGATATTCATCAATTGATTCTACACTCATACTCTTATGAGATTGGATTTCCATTTATTGATTAATAAAAATAATTATTTTTTTCAACCATGTTGTTGAAATTCTTCTAGATATTTCTTTTTTTATGATGAATGAATTTAGGGTTAAACAAGGCATTCAAATTTCTTTACTCATAATAACAAAGTTGAAGGGCTTAGAGGGATCCTAGTGATGCTATGAAAAAAAATAGTATAGCTCAATCTCATGATGGAATTCTGATTGCATAACCATTTTCCTTTTAATAGCAGTCTATGGAAATCATAAAAGATGTATGTATGTAATTATATTTTACATCAATATAATATTTGATTAGTTGTTGAGATAACTATCTTCACATAGAGGTTGCACGTAATATGGTCAGGATGTAGATCTCATGATTCTTCATGATGAGTGCTTATTTAAACCAAACAAAAAATGTATAGAATATGCTCCTCCCCTTGATAACAATACCTTAAATTTTTCTTGCATGCATGTATATATTTTAATAAAATAGAATCTTCTCCTCAGCTTGATGGAAATACCTTTTCTTTTGCTTGCATGTATACACATTTGACTATATCTCTTGGCTTGAGGGGTCATGATTCAGAGTTATCACACAACCAACAAAACCCTCTAACTACTACTATCCCTTTAGACAGTGATTTTCTTGAGCAGATCGAAGTGAAGTACGATGAAGGTGTGCTAGAACAAGGTTTTAAAACCATGAGGAATCTTTTGATGTGGTGGCCCTAATCATACTTAGTGCATATAGATAATATGACAGATTGGTGCATGCACAGTCAATAGATCTAACCCTTTCCCAGATTATCATAGAATACTTCAATATATTCTGCGCACAGTAATTAAGTATACTTCATTCAATTCTATCCAACTAACATCAAATAATATTTGCGGAGAGGTACAATTAATCAATCACATAAGTAAATCAGAAACCACAAAATAGATTTAGATCTACAGTAAATAATAGATAATCAAGACACTCAACCACATAGGAATCAAGGTTCGCCAAAATGTCTTCTTTATTAAGAGATATGCAATTCAGTACATTCAATATTTCTACGCATACAACACCACACTCTGCACACAACTTAGGACTTAGGTCTTCGCGCACAAACCCACCCAAACCTGGACTTATATCAAAACATTAATAAAAAAAATCCATATATATTTGATGTCCTTTCTCGACTCAAACCTTACATATTTATACTATCACAGATGCGCATACCATGGTATTAAACCATGGTTTGAGACTCATGGTTTTTCCCTTTAAACCCATTACAATGATTAAGGGACTTTGACCCACCCCAAAGCCCCTTTAAATATTTTCACGCAATGCATATAAGCCCCAAAGTCCCTTTGACTATTTATGTGCAGTGTGTATAACAAAACTTAGACAAAATTAACCCAAAAAAGTACACCCGAGGGGACCCCACTCCAAAAGGCTCCAAACACAATCTCGTGACTCGTCCCGAGTCACTACGCGGCAGTCGCCTTCATCGTCGCCTTCAATGCTTCAATGAAGCTTCGGAGTGGCATGATGAATTCAATGACCTGCATGGCGACACTCTGTGCTTCATCTACCAATTTTGTTGTTGTTGACCCCTCATCTACCAAATTGATGCTACGTTGTGTTTGCTGGAGGCTTTTGAGGGCGTTATCAAGGTTCTACGAGAGTTGCAGGGCTTCCTCAGCCCAAGGCTACATCCTTGTTTCTAGTAGCTTCTTGCGGCAACGCAGTTCCTTGATCTCTTTCTAAATTTCCTTGCCTTCATGAAGTCTAGAAATCCTCTATGTTGTTAGTAATGTTGGCGCCACCATTCTGATTTCGATAAACTGTTTCTCTTTGATGTGAAGCTAATTTCTTAGTTGCTCGACCATCGGGTCATTCTGAATAGATCTCCAAACACCCATGGCTTCATCTAGAAGGGTACCACATTTTGCCACTACTGCTGCTACATTGTTACTGGCTACCTTTACCTTTGTTGTGCGCTGCGCTCAGACCTCCAACAATGTCTCGGGTTGGAGCTTCATCTACAACTCGATTGTCTGTTGTTCAAACTCTACCCGGACGGTCTGAATCTCTGTGCGCGATGCCTTTAACGTAGAGACCAGGCTCTCTAAATTCATTGTTGGCATGACTAATGCAGGGATTGTAACCTCTGGCAGGTCACCACACACTTGATCGATCATTGCTTCTAATGTGGCGTGACGATCCTTAGTTGTGCGGCGTGCTTCCTCTGCAGTATGTTGCTCATGTTGTAGCATTGTTGCTTGCTGCGGGGATTTGACAGCATCTTGGAAGGCACGGGCCTCTCGGTACTGCAACTCATCCACGTCATGGTGGGGATAGTATGGAGCTTTCCACCCAGTAGCATCACCAAGTCGATGCTAACCTCTCCACATGCATGCAAGGTAGGCGACTCAACTATAATCGCTAGCCCTGGAATCTGAAGCATGCAGCTATCCAAGGGGGAGGGAAACACTGTGCTGATTAGCTGCACACTTGTCGGTCTGAGGCTGGAGGTTGGCACGCTCACTTATGGCAGGCTCGCTTGCTTCACGCTCTCTTGTATCATGATCACTTGCATTTTGAGCTCCTGGATGCACGATTGTACTCCCTCGAGAACGGAGTTGTACTGTGCTTCCATGTCATTCCAAATATCATATGTGGCTGACTTTACTGTGTTCTCAATTTCTATGAAGTCATCCTCAATGAGGGTGAGGTCCTTGGTTACTTCCAACTTGGACCCCTTTCTCTTTTTTCATGGACCCACAGTGGCCTGAGAACCTTGCTTAGTACCTTTAGTTGTCTGCTTCTCAGGGCCCTTGGTTCCTTCATCGTCTTTCTCTTCTTCTTCCTTCTCCAAATCTATCATTTCCCCTGATAGTAGGCTCAAGTTTTTCCTATGTGTTCTTGCCATTATGTTGTGTATCCTTGGTTGTGTGTGGCTTAGTTTGAGTCTTCAACACTGTTGAAGAGGAACCCCCAGTGGTGCGCGACTCTAACATGCATCCATTCTGTTGTGATGTGCACCAGGTCATCCTTCATGACCCGATATGGCACGGCATACCAAACGCCTTCCACAGTGCCCTTTGCGTGGATATGCATGTTGTAGAATGTGGATTTGAAGTCTGCAATAAGTTTATATTGCTCATATAGGGTTGGAGATAACCTTGGATTTGACTGAATGGCCTGGAAGAACGCCGAGTCAAACAAAACCCAAAAATTCTTGTTCTCCGTGACTCGTGCTGGGATCTTTGAGTTCCATAAGGTTGCGTAGCGCGCGGCTTCGCATATGTCTAGCTCAATATCAAGGAACTGTGTATCTTGAGGCGTCTTCCATCTAATGAGT
Source organism: Pinus albicaulis (assembly GCA_034641835.2). Classification (NCBI taxonomy): domain Eukaryota; kingdom Viridiplantae; phylum Streptophyta; class Pinopsida; order Pinales; family Pinaceae; genus Pinus; species Pinus albicaulis. Next base: position 547,756,995 of record CM076572.1, read on the forward strand.
GCAATAAGGAGTAATAACTAGGCATATTAGAAGTGCTTCCCTTCTTCCTAGACTACGCAAACATTAGCCAAGAACTCGGTACAGAGGTATTGGGACCAATTGAATTGTATATCCTTCTTGCATAGCCTTGCTAGTGCAATGATAAGGGCCAGAACTTCCTTCGGCCTACATTTTCTCATCACCTTGCACACGAGGATTAGTGTGCCCATTTGGACTGCAGATCATTAATTTCATGCACCAGAAGTCCCAGGTACTGCACGAGACCTTATCTTTTTCTTTGACATCCTCGGCCACTTTGTGCTCATTTTTTTCCCTCTGAAAGTCATCACAAGGTCCTCCCCCTGGTCGAGCAAGCTAGTGATCCGATGGATCAAAAAAATATCGATCATAATCAGCCCTCCTAGCAATAATAAGTCATCATGAATGAGGGTGAGCAGCTGACGCACACATATGCCATTAATTGGGCTGCGCCTGAAGTGAAGAATGTGTAACAGGTTTAGCAACCTCGATTTTTGCAAGCCCAACGCCTAAGACTTCGGCTCAACTCTGACTACACCACCGTCATAGGGTATCCTCTCCAAGTACATGGTGGGCGCAAGATCTAGGAATTTATCCTAAGCTGCCACGTCCCAATCCTGCATCTTTAGCAGCGGGATTTTGGCGAACATATCGCCTTCAAAGAGCACATTTTCTGGGGGCAGCGGTATATTGATGTATGACTGCACCTTATCTAAATCCTTTTAGACCTTGACTAAGGATTTTTGCAGCGCTACATACACTGGCAGCCACGAGATGGGTTCAACGACATCTACAACGTCGTCCTCCATGATGGTTTCAGGAAACTTCACCATAGGTTTTTTCTGGTGCTCCGCAGTAGTTGAGCACAGATTTGGGGTCTTCTGGAAGGGTAAATTCCGATACCCCGAGGACTGCCCCTTCTTATTTTGGATCAGCGCACAGGTCTCAGTATCCTGCGCAAGGGCCTTAGTAGCATGTGCAGGGGTCTCTTCAGCTCGCTTCGCATAAGGGGTGGGCTTAGTGGCAATCATGCTTAGTGGAATCAGGTGACCCAAACCTTGACAACGCATCTCCTCCTCAAAGATTGGATCAAAACCAGACATAAGTTTCAGACAATATTTGGAGAGTAGAGAGCACAACTCGTAGAAATAGCATAGAAATCAAAGGCAACGAATGCGACCCCTTCGATCATATTTATAGCATAGGCATGTCTTAAACGATCTTTTGTTCATTAATGTAGCACCATAAATGTTAAAACGGCTCCAAATCTAGCATAATCTCCTCATTAAATGCAATTTAGCCGCTCCTCCAAATGGTAATAATGTTTTCTTTTCCAGAATTATTATTCCAACAGCTATATTATGGCACCTTTGTGACCCAGTCAATCTTCTTGCGCACCTACTCCGTGTGTGTTGCACTTATCTACGTATCTACCATTTTTGTTGCGCAGATCCATATTTCTAGTCATATAGTCATTTGGTGCATGCAGGGAGAGGTTTGTCCCTGTATGGCTTCAATCGACTTCCATTGACATACCCAGGAAGGTTTTCTCCACTTAATGTGTCCAGGAGTACTGCACCTCCATCTGTGATTTCCTTGACAATATACGGTTCGAGCCAATGCATTTTGAACTTCCCTGGATGGCGCGCAAACTTGTTGTCATAAAAAAAACCAAATCTTCTTCCTTAAAGACCTTTTTTCTAATGTTCCTATTGTTAGTATGAATCTTAATCGCAAGCGTACCAAAAAGGCTCACTTTAGTCGTGCATAAAAAATAGCCTTAACAACAAAGATGGGTGCCAATATCTTTAGATCTACAGTTATTTGACCAAGATGAATGCTGCAAAAATATAGATCTATGCATTAAAAGGCATTAAGCAGTAAATAAAAGCAAGAGTTGCTCCATGCATCCAATAGACAAGACAAGATTGTTTTAAATATTTTTTGTATTTTTTGACACCTCGGAAGGGAACATAGAAAGATGTTACCAGTCCCCCTTAATGGCATGGGTTCTTGTAAGTCCTCGGCACTTCAGATCTAAAATATCTCTCCCATGATGGTGTAGAAAACCCAAACAAAAATGGAACTCAAAGGGAGCTCCTAAGAAAAATGGTAGCAAAATATGATAATGATGGTGGATCAAAGTCAGACCAAAAGTATAGATCCAAAGTGATCTTTAGGCAAAAAAAGGTAGTGAATGAATGGAAAAACCCTTCTATTTATAAAAAAATATTGAGTTAGTGTAGATATTGGTGCATAATTAAAATATTATTAACCAAATCAAGATCCAAATTTTATGGAATATTTTACTATATTGTTGGAGGGAAAAAAAATTTGACTTTGGTCAAATCCCTTTATTTGTAAATAATAAATAAATAAATGATTTATTTATTATTTTAAGGATGTGGTTGAGTAATAATCAAATAAATAATGATTTATTTAATTATTTATAAATGATTTAGTCAAATTTAACAAGGAATATTATTTAAATAAGGTTTAAATAATTATTCCTAGAAAATAATAAGATATATAATGATTTATCTAATTAATTTTCCTGTTTTGGGTTAAATATGACCAAGAATATTAATTAAATTGTTGTTAACTAATTATTCCTTGAGGAAAATCAAACGAATGTGGATTTATTTAATATTTCCTCATGGGATTTCCTGTTTAGACCATAAACAAATTAATAAATGTGGTTTACTAAGTTATTTTTCTTAGTGAAAGAAATTTTACTTAGGGTAAAATTGGTCTTACATGGTGTACTTAAGTCCATCTAATAGTAACAGGTTAGATGACCAAAAAATGGTGTAATGGATTTCCCCCCAGCATGTGAGCGTTAGGAGCTAATCGTATGGCCGAAGTACGTTGTAAGAACTCAATCACTAGACCCCGAAGGGGAAGTCAGAGAGAGAGAGAAATATAAGGTAGACCAAAGCACTAGAGGACTAGACCCCGAGGAGGTGAGACTTACAGGTGTGAGAAGTCTCTTTTATGAGTGAGTACCTGTGCTATAGGCAGCAGGGGAGGCATACCTATGCCCGCTGAGACAAAGTACAAAGAATAATGCGTCCAGTAAACAAGGGACTGAACTATATAGTACATGCTGGCATAAACATGAGCCAGATAAAAATATGATAATGAATCCCACATACATATTGTGCCTGGGATAACAGCCAGGACTTATACAATAATATCTGAGTACATGAGATATAAATACAACCAATGTGCCCTTGTAAACAGGAAAGGGCTATGAAAATGTGACTGATACATGAAAACTAAAAGGCACTGCAAGCAGCGGAGGCCGACATCATCAAATCTATGGAGCTACATCAAAGGTTGTGATGAAGAGGTCATCTGGGTATGTGGGGGGGCTACCTGAAGGGCCACCCCCTCATGAGGTCTGAAATATCTCACACACACCCGGGCATCACTGATACAATCTGATGCATCACTGAACCATCAAGTATACGGATTTCGATCATGATGTAAGGAGCTGGGGCTGAGAAAAAATCAAGTCAAAGGGCAATAAGGAGTCCCCTTTCCTGATCTGAGGCACCGAACAAGAGTGGAAGCTGGAACCAAGGTACACTGCCCTCTAGACCTGTCTTCTGGAATGAATGATCTGATGTCGACAGAAGGAGGTCCGCCATAGGTGAGGCAATAAGGGATCCTCAACTAAGGCACGAGAGAAAATAGTAGAGTTACTGACAGATTGACACTAGGAATGATTATGAAATGGGGAGTACTAAGTAGTCGACAAACGACTTCCCTTGTTAGAGAATAAAGGGCATGGATGACCTGGCAGCGACTAACACAATATCAAAGGGGATAGGGGACAGTAGGACTGAAGGCCATAATGTGCAACACAAGAGAGGGACCAAGAAATGAAGGATGGAGGACTATATCGGGATACAAAGGGACTCAGGATAGACTCCATGGATGCGACTCGATGATGTTGCCACACAGAAAAGGTCCAATGGGGATCATAAAAACATGAGTACATGATGGTTACTCACGAAGAAAATCGACACGAGCATGGACAAGTATGGAGGCAAAGTGGTGCCCCAGGTACAAGTGTTGCAAGTGAAGAAATTCAATTTTGAGGAGTGGTGAAGTGACCCTTCTTGGACAAAATGTGTCCTGGTGAAGTATCAAATCATGAAAAAATAACATATACCCATTTGAGGGCTCGGTGAGAGATTTCCAACGATATAGATGATTTGTCGAACTGAGCTGCGGTTTGGACGCAGCAGGTGAAAGAAAAGTCAGGGGTTTCTCTTTCAATAAGGCATTTTCCCTCTAAATTCACTCATTTGCAAGTGGAGCTGTGGTGAATGTAGAGAGGAGAGAAGGCCCTAAATCTTGCAGTGATCGTAGCGGACAAACCGACCATTGGAATCGAGATCTGTGAGTTGCAAGTAAGAGGCTTAACCCTACTCTTTCATTTCAATGGATTGAAAGTTCAATTTAGGTGCCCAGAGCTTAAGAACAGACCAGGTAGCACTTTTTGGGGTTTGTTCTGCGACCTGGGTAGCAGGTACTGGGCAAAAAACTGCGACCTGTCCCAGGAAATGACCCAAAAAGTGTGACCTGTCAGAGAAAGGGGGTTTCAGTGCTATTTTTGGCTGAGAGCTAGGATTTTATGGTTGAGGGGCATAGATGCCACCAAGCATGTTATGGTCATGCCAAAATGTATTTAGAAAAAGGGGAATCTAAACACATTTTTATGATGTGGTGAGCCATTTGCTTTCTTTATGGTTATGCAGTTCGAGAAAGGGAATGGAGGATTACCAATATATTTTGGTACTGCATATATGAAGCAAATGGCCTAATTTTCTGGGTTGGCATACATGGTGTCACTATCCCAAAGAGTGGATTTGGAGATAATGAACTGGTGCTCTCCTAGAAAACCCACAGGTTGGTCAACAACAATGTCTAGGGGACTGGGTTGTTGATGTAAGATGAAGGAATGATGAGGGGTATCATCCCTAGAGTGATCTGAATGATATGGTACTCCAGAGGTTCTTCTAAATGGGGAAGAATAAGGGTACTAGAGTCGACACAACCAGATACACTAGGAGAGTTGTGGAGAATTGCTTCTCCTGGTCTCTCAAATATGGGTGCCCCCTTACCCAAAAATTGGGTGTCAATGTAATGGCCACAAGGTGTATGTGTTTCGAATACATGGGTTCGATGTAAGGGGGGATAGAGAAAGTCAGGGGTGGTGACTACTTCCATAATGTCATCATCGTGATAGAAGATGGGGTGACTAGTGGAAGAAGGACTACCTGACGCGACGAAGCTACCTGACTCATCATCATGAGAAGAGAGGTTCACATGCACACCATCACAAGGGGTGACAGAAAAATAAGAAGATGATGGATCCACCGATGTTGAGCCCAAGGTGATCGCTGAAGGGAGGTCAGGTGAAACAGCAAGGGAAGTCCCAGAGGGATCTTCCACCGTGGATCTCATAGATGACAACAGGTAGTGGACAGTGGCTGAAGACTCTGTCATTTCGACATTTGGAGGGGGAATGTCAATAGGAGTGGATGTGTCCTCTGGCTTTGCTGAATCAAAATGCACAAAAAAGGGAGCAGTGGACTCGTTGTGCTTTGCCTCGAATTAGCGAACTTCCGCTAGAGAGGTGCAGTAGTCCTCGAGGTAGGGACAGAGGTGGGTATAATGATCATGGAGATCACACAAAGCACAGAGGTGGTTGGTGTGAATATTCTTGGGGTTCTTGGTTGTAGTTGAGGAAGGAACAGACATTTCTGGGACTGTAGACTTAGGGAACGCGACATTAACCATGGGCTTGATATGAGGCAATTCAGGACAATTATAGGTGGCATGACCGATAACATCACACAAAGAACACGAAGGTGTACGATTTGGAGGTTGAGGAGGAGCATGGTTTATCAGGGCAACCTTGTCTTTAGGTGCCTTCTTGTGAACTTTTCCCCTTTTACTTGAAGTTGTTGCAACAGGAGAAGGTTCCTATTGAGGTGGCTGAGGCACGATAGCAGCGGGAGGGGTCATGGGGACTGGTTGGACTGGGGTCAAAGCAAGATAAGGTTTGGTTTGACCAAGCGAGGTAGCAGCTGGGGGAACAATGTAGCAGATGACAATCCCTAGGGTGAGGTTAGGAAGGGATATGGTATCCATGACAGGTACCGAGAACACTCCAGGAGGGGGAGCTAGGAACAGTATTTGACCGGAGGGGTAATGGCCAGGCGGGACGGATATGAGATGGTTAAGGCCTGGAGGAAATGTTACAGGATGGTAGAGAGGCTCATGGATACCAGCTGTAGGTGAAGGGCCAGGAGGAGGAGGTCCAGAAGGCTAAATCGAAGGACTAGGAGCAGGTTGTGAAGGGCGGGGTTGCTGACTAGCCGAAGCGGGACGCTTGAGGGAAGCCCGAGACGATTGCATCATGCAAAAATTCAATGAGTTGGGATCAGAGATAGGAGGAGGAATACCAGGGAATGAACCAAGTAGAGAGGATTATTTGTAGACTTCGGGTGAGACACTAGTCAAGGGATCGACGGTTTGATTATTGGCCACCAAAGATATGATGGACTCAAGGGAGGTCTGAGACTTAGGTTCGTAATATGTCAACTTGTCAATGGTGACTATCTTTCCATTATGGGGAAAGGACATCTTGCGGTGAACCGCAGATGGTACAACAGACATCGCATAGGTGTAGCTACGACCCAATAGAATGTTGTAATCTAAGGTGGCGTCAATGACTTCTACGTCAACACAAACATTCTTGCCCGCAATAGTTATAGGAAAATTGCGGAACAGGCCAATGGGCTGGGAAGCGTGCCCATCCCATGCTTGGAGAGTGATCGTGGAAGGGGCCAACTCAGGTGATTCGATTTTCTTCCAAACCGAAGCGGACATCACACAGGTGGATGCCCCCTCATCAATGATACAACGGGAAACGTTAGCGTTCTGGATCTTGACTGGGATTTGGAAGGCGACGGAAGAAGGAAGAGGAGGATGTTCTAACTGATCAACATCGAAGACGATCAATTTATCATCTGAAGGATCTACAACGCCCATGGTAGATAGTAGAGCTTTTCATTGTGAATGGCATGACTGGAGGAGCTCCAGCATTGAGATGGTAGCATGAGATTGCGCCAAATCAACTACTATACTATACGAATGGGCAACTTTGCCAGAAGCAGCATTTCGATGTAATGGTCCCTTAGGGATATTGGTATGAACCTCTGCCTTAGGCTAAGGGATCTGCAAAGGACCATTAGTTGTCGAAAGAGGCTCTATAGAACCTGAAGAAGGGGCTTAAGGGCAGACGTAGCAGAAGGCTTGTTGTACTGACAAGACCGAGTCTGAAGGTTGAGGTCAACGGTAGTAGATTGGTCAAAATTCATCATGAGGATCTGGTAATCAGAGATACCAGATGGAGGAGGTTGAGTGGCCGCCTAACCTTCAGGTGGTTGGGTAGCCACGAATCCTTACTGAGGGAAAGGATTAGTAAACACAGCCAGCTAACTAGGCACAACATTGACAGGGATGGAAGGGGAGGTTTGTTGTCCTCGCAATGTTGCTTGAGTCTCCCACATCTACTGCATCTGTGTAAAAGAGTACAATTGTGAGTGTAATGAACATAAACACCACAACAAGAACAATGCTTATTCATGAGAACAGGCCTGTCCTGCTCGGGCTGAGTGCCCTGTTGCTGGTTAGCAGTGTTAGGTGCATTACCTTGTGGATTAGGTCTAGGATTACCGAGGGAAAATTGGTTTTGAGTGCCTTTCCTCTTATTTTTGGAAGTAGGAGGAATAGTCACGCCCTGGTGTGCATACACCTGCCCCTAAGGGGGCGGTGGTTGCTGTTGCGGGTGTTGAGAAGGCAAGGGAGGCAGAGGTGTAGGATCAACTGATTACAATGTCGAAACAAGGGCAGAGAGGTGTAGGATCAATTGATTACAATGTTAAAGTCTTTGTATGGCGGTGTTAACCAGGCTCCTCTTCGCTTAGGGTGTGAGTTTTAAGCATGTAAATTTTAATTTTTAAACTGAGACATTTGTAGAGAAAAAGAAAAAGTGTGTTGTATAACTGTAAATAAACCTACAGATAATAGTATATGAAACTGAAATAACAAAAAATAAACAGCTAATAATGCATTAACCTAAACCCAAGGAGGCAGGTCTCTCAACAACTAGTCTGTAGGTGGGCAAAAATCTAGTCAAAACACACCAAAATAGCCAATAAATATAAATTAGAGAGGGACAATGATCTAAAGGTCAGATCTACTAGAAAAAGGTGTAGAAAAATAGCAAAATATCAGAGGAAAAATTGTTGTAAATGAGGTGGCGAAAGGCTACAACCTGGAGGGAGAGGAGGGGACCCTAGAGGAAGACCCAAACAAAACTAAAAGGAGGTGTTTTGGATGGATGAATAACCAATATGAAGTGGATTTGAATGTAAGAGATCAGATCTGAAAAATGGTTGAACACACTAAAATTGCAGATGACTTGCAACAGCTAAAACCCTTCCAAGAAAGAGGAGGGTATTGAATCCCTAGGGGGCCAGGTTCCCACTTTTATGGCTAAAACAGAACAATTACAAGACCAAAATGGGCAGAGACGGAGGTCAGACAACCCTAAACAGAGGCCTATACAAACCTAGAAAAATCTCAGAAAAAATTCTGCAAAAAGTTCGGTCGCAGTTTCTCGCCTGTTTTCTGCAGAGGTTGCAGGTTTTGGCTTGTTTTTTGTGCCCTGGAGGCTCAAGTCACAGGTTTTGGCCTAAAAAGTGCGACCTGCACTTCCGTCACTCTGGAGAGTAGGTTTTAGAAAAAAAAATCATCTCAGCTGCGGTTGATTCCTATCACCCGCGCAATAGGTCCGAAAACACATGGAAGTTAGATTTTTCAATGTTTTAGGGTTTTATAGGTTAAAAGAAACATCAAGAAAAGAAAAACAAGAAGCTAAATAGAAATCCTAGGGTTTGAAGTAGCTGGATATGTAGGGATCTGAAAAACGATAAAGGTTGTAATCGTAAACCCTTGTGGAGTCTCCAGTTGTTAGTATGAATCTTAATCGCAAGCATACGAAAAAGGCTCACTTTAGCCGTGCATAACAAATAGCCCTAACAACAAAGATGGATGACAATATATTTAGATCTGCAATTAGTTGACCAAGATGAATGCTACAAAAATCTAGATCTATGCATTAAAATACATTAAGCATTAAATAAAAACAAGAGTTGCTCCATGCATCCAATAGACAAGACAAGATTGTTTTAAAGAATTTTTGTATTTTTTGACACCTGGGAAGGGAACATAGAAAGATGTTACCAGTCCTCCTCAATGGGATGGGTTCTTGTAAGTCCTCAGCACTTCGGATCTAAGATCCCTCCCTCTTGATGGTGTAGAAAACCCAGACAAAAATGGAACTCAAAGGGAGCTCCTAAGAAAAATGGTAGCAAAATATGACAATGATGGTGGATCAAAGTCAGACCAAAAGTATAGATCCAAAGTTATCTTTAGGAAACAAAAGGTAATGAATGAATGGAAAACCCTTCTATTTATAAACAAATATTGAGTTAGTCTAGATATTGGTGCATAATTAAAATATTATTAACCAAATCAAGATCCAACTTTTATGGAATATTTTATTATATTTGTTGGAGGGAAAAAGAATTTGAATTTGGTCAAATCCCTTTATTTGTAAATAATAAATAAATAAATGATTTATTTATTATTTTAAGAATGCGGTTGAGTAATAATCAAATAAATAATGATTTATTTAATTATTTATAAATGATTTAGTCAAATTTAGCAAGGAAAATTATCTAAATAATGTTAGAAAATTATATATTACGGAGCAATGCAAGACATAAAATATGCGGAAAACACAAGCACACAAAACACATAAAACCAGAGAGACACAGATTACGTAGTTCACCCAGTTTGGGCTACATCCACCCTGAACAACCAGTCCTTCCTTTCTATTATCCAGCAAATTGAAGAGACACAACCTATAGCAGATCCGCTATAATATCCTTTTTTCTCTCTCACAGTCTCCCTCTCTTTTTCTCGCTCTGAGAATACACATACCATACACAGCCGCAATACAATACCCTCATACAAGCGAGGGGGTGCCTTCGAGGGAAAAAAAAAACCCTAAACTAAACATAACTTCTACCGTCATATCATCCGCCTAATGAACAACCCATATTGACTAGAAATTACTATACTTTTACAAGGCAATTTTACATCTATTTTTAGCTTCGAGGGCGCTTCCCCCGAAACCCCCCGTCAGGGGGGGGCTCCATAAAGTCGCTGCCATCCCCCCTGGACCCCCCACGGCAGCGATTAATTACGGGCGGAATTTCCACCTATTTTAAGGTACAGGGGTCCAATGTTGTGATACAAAGTAAACAAGATAATCAGGCTCCACACCCGACAATCTCCCACATGGAGACTGATTGTAGCAACTCCACCGCTGCTTCATTTTCTAGACAATGACTCCTCTTTGGAATTGGTTGTTTCTCATCTTCATCGTCATCCTTGAAGACCAATTGAAACTGAGCATGTTCTTAGTTTCTCCCTGGTTATAACTTTTGTTAGCATATCTACAGGATTCTGGCTAGTGTGTATCTTTTCCAGCTTCAACTCTCCATCTTCCAATACTGACCGTATGAAATGGTACTTGAGATGTATGTGTTTAGTCCTGGAATGAAATGCTGAGTTCTTTACAAGATGAATGGCACTTTGGCTATCATTGTATAACGTGCCCATATCATGCTTCTTACCCAATTCACCCATAAACCTTTGTAACCAAATCATTTCTTTACTAGCCTCTGTAGCAGCAACATACTCTGCTTCTGTTGTTGAAAGTGCAACAACACTTTTGATTTTTGAAACCCAACTGACAGTTGTTCCACCTACAGTAAATACATATCCTGTAGTGCTCCTCTTGTTATCTCTGTCACCTGCCATATCTGCATCAACATATCCCTGTAGAGCAATGTTTGAACCACCAAAGCATAATGCTTGATTTGTGGTACCTCTCAAATATCTGAGAATCCATTTTACTTCCATCCAATGTTATTTTCCTGGATTATTCATGTACCTTCTTACAACTCCCACTGCATGTGAAATATCAAGCCTTGTGCAGACCATTACATACATTAAGCTTCCAACTACTGATGCATATGAAACTTTAGACATATATTCCATTTCTTCGTGGGTCTTGGGGCACGTCTCCTTACTAAGTTTGAAATGGCTAGCAAAAGGTGTGTTAACTGGTTTTGCATTCTTCATATTAAATCTTTTCAACACCTTTTGTATGTACTCATTCTGAGACAGTGTTAATTTCCGATTTTTCTGGTCTCTAGTTATTCTCATACCAAGGATTTTTTTTGCAGCTCCCAAATCCTTCATTGCAAATGAATTTTCCAATTTTCTTTTTAGCACATTTATTTCCTGCATGTTAGACCCTACAACAAGCATGTCATCTACATACAATCACAATATAATATAGCTGCCATCATTTTGCTTTTTTAGATAAACACAATGATCAGAGTGACATCTAGTATAACCTTGTTCAGACATAAACTTGTCAAATTTTAGATACCACTACCTTGGAGCTTTTTTTAAGCCATACAAGCTCTTCTTTAACCTGCACACCAATTTTTCTTTCCCTTTGACCTCATATCCTTCTGGTTGCTGCATGTATATCTATTCCTCCAAATCTCCATGGAGAAATGTTGTCTTTACATCTAACTGTTCAAGATGTAAATCTTCCGCTGCTACAAGACTTAAAATAGTTATGATTGAAGTCATCTTAACAACAGGAGAAAATATTTCATCAAAATCAATACCTTTATTTTGTGCAAACCCCTTCACCACAAGTCTAGCTTTGTACCTCTGTTTTCCTCCATCTTCTTCCTTCAGCCTGTAAACCCATTTATTCTGCAATATATTTTTACCTGCAGGCCACCTGACTAAGTCCCAAGTTTGGTTATGCATTAAGGAGTCCATCTCTTCTTCCATGGCTAGCTCCCACTTCTTCTTGCTTTCAACCTGCATTACTTCTTCATAACATTCAGGTTCACCAAAATCAGTCAACAATAAATAATATAATGAAGGAGAGTATCGTTCAGGGGGTCTACTTATCTTGGTAGATCTTCTAACACCAATTTCAGGTGTTTGAGGTGCCTGTTGTTGTTGTGGTGGTTGCTACTGCTGTGGTTGTTGATTATTATCATTTTCAGGCACCTTTACTTTTTCAGTTATCTCATCAAGAACCGTGTATTCCTTGCTTTCTTTTTCCTGTTTCTTTTCCTACAATTGATTCTTATACAAGACCTTTTCATTGAATATTAAATCTCTGCTCCTAATGATTTTGTGATTTTCATAATCATATAAGCGATAACCAAAATCATTAACACCATATCCAATAAAGGTACATTTCTTTGATTTTTCCTCAACCTTTGTTCTATTTTCTTTATTAATATGGACAAAGGCCTCACAACCAAAAGGCTTTAAAAAAGAGTAGTTTACCTTTTTACATGTCCATGTTTCCTCTGGAATACCACCATCCAAGGAACTTGAAGGCCCTCTGTTTATTAGATAAACAACGGTATATACAGCATCTGCCCAAAATTGTAAAGGAAATCCTGCATGCAATCTCATGCACCTTGCACGCTCCATGATTGTTATGTTCATCCTTTCTGACACACCATTTTCTTGTGGTGTTCTTGGAATTGTCTTCTCTCTACGAATTCCATGCTCTGAACAGTACCTATCAAACTCTTTGCTGCAATATTCACCTCCATTGTCTGATCTGAGACACTTCAACTTCTTTCCTGTCTCAATCTCAACCAAGGCTTTCCATTTCTTGAAAGTATCAAATACATCAGATTTATTTTGAATACAATAAATCCATGTTTTTCTAGTTGCATCATCAATAAAAGTAACATAATAACGAGAGCCACCGAGAGATGATACCTGAGCAGGTCCCCATACATCCGTATGCACAAGCTCCAATTTTTCGCTCTTCTTTTCTTTCCCAACTCTGAGAAATCTGACTCTCTTTTGTTTTCCATAAATGAAATTCTCACATAAATCCAAATCAACATTCTCAAAGTGCTAACAGTACTTATGAGAAAATTCATCCCCCTTCTCACTCAAAATTTCCGAGTCACTATGATGCCAATGATCGCTTCTTTTGGAAGAAATATTAACGTAGTTAGAAATACCATCGCATAAATACAATGTACCAACCTTTTGCCTTTTGCTATTTCCAGGCTCCTTTGGTGACCTTCCAGCTTTATCTCCAAGTTTTATCTCGGAAAGTTGTCACACAACCTTCACCGCCTAACCGCCCTGTTGAAATCAGATTTTTCTTTAGATCTGTAACATGCCTTATCTCCTTTAATAGCCATTGGTTTCCATTCTGCTGTTTTACAAGAACCTTACCCATTCCAACAATTTTACAGGGTTTATCATCACCCAAACGAACTTGTCCAAATTCTCCTTGAACATAGTCATGAAAATATTTCTTATCAGGTGTGGCATGGAATGAAGCCCCTAAATCTACAACCCAAGAATCAGTAACATTTTCGAAAGAAAGAATCAAAGCATCTTGTAACACATCACCTATCACATTTGCTTCATGATTGTTTTCTTGTTGTGTGTCTCCTTTTTTTCCCTTCCGAGATCTACAGTCTTTCTTTAGGTGTCCTTTCTTTCCGCAATTCCAGCACACTATCCCTGATCTAGACTTGGATCTGCCTTTCCTTGATTTACTGCGATATCCCGAGCTCTTTCCTCTTTCCATTCTTCTTCCCCTAGACTCTGCACTCAAAGCATTACCTGATGTCTCACCGGAGCTTTTCTGTCGCATTTCCTCGCTAAGGATAGCACCAACAACATCATCAAACTTTAAAGTACTAGATCTAGAGACAGAGTTACTAATGGCCATTACTAAACCATTCCAACTCTCTGGCAATGAGCACAAGAATAACAGAGCTCTAACTTCATCATCAAATTTTACCCCTACATAACTTAACTGACTCGTAACTGTATTAAAATCATTTAAGTTGTCTGCAACAGATCCACCTTCCGACATCTTCATATTAAATAATCGTTTCATAAGAAAGACCTTGTTTGAGGCCGAGGGTTTTTCATATAGTTTCACCAACGTCTGCATCAAACCCTCTGTTGTTTTTTCTTTCGAAATATTGAAGTTGACTGACGCCGCAAGGCACAACCGTACTGTTCCAAGTGCCTTTCTATCAAGAATGTTCCATTCTGCGTTTTTCATGGCCGCCGACTTCTTTGTTTTTCCGCTCAATGGTAGGTATATATCTTTTTGATACAGATAATCTTCCATCTGCATTTTCCACAATGGGAAGTTTTGGCCATTAAATTTCTCGACCCTAAAATTACCATCTTCCGCTATTGCTCCCACTCAAACCAAGAACCCTTCATTCCTGCGAGTTTATCAGCCAAATAGACCTTCGGCTCTGATACCAGTTGTTAGAAAATTATATATTACGGAGCAATGCAACACATAAAATATGCGGAAAACACAAGAACAAAAAACACATAAAACCATAGAGACACAGATATACGTGGTTCACCTAGTTTGGGCTACGTCCACCCTGAACAGCCAGTCCTTCCTTTCTATTATCCAGCAAAATGAAGAGACACAACCTATAGCAGATCCACTGTAATATCCTTTGTTCTCTCTCACAATCTCCCTCTCTGTTTCTCGCTCCGAGAATACACATACCATACACAGCCGCAATACAATACCCTCATACAAGCAAGGAGGTAACTTCTAGGGCAAAAAAACCCTAAACTAAACATAACTTCTACCGTCAAATCATCCGCCTAATGAACGGCCCAGATTGACTAGAAATTACTACACTTTTACAAGGCAATTTTACATCTATTTTTAGCTTTAGGGGTGCTGCCCCCAAAACCCCCCGCCAGGGGGGGGCTCCATAAAGTCGCTGCCGCCCCCCCTTGCACCCCCCACAGTAGCAATTAATTACGGGCGGCGTTGCTGCCCCTTTTAAGGTACAGGAGTCCAATGTTGTGATACAAAGTAAACCAAATAATCAGGCTCCACACCCAACAAATAAGGTTTAAATAATTATTCCTAGAAAATAATAAGATAAATAATGATTTATCTAATTAATTTTCCTGTTTTGGGTTAAATATGACTAGGAATATTAATTAAACTATTGTTTAAGAATTTATTCCTTGAGGAAAATCAATCAAATGTGGATTTATTTAATATTTCCTCATGGGGTTTCCTGTTTATACCATAAACAACTTAATAAATGTGGTTTACTAAGTTATTTTTCATAGTGAAAGCGATTTTACTTAGGGTAAAATTGGTCTTACATGGTGTACTTTGGTCCATCTAATAGTAACAGGTTAGATGACCAAAAAATGGTGTAACACCTATCATGCCAGGATTTTTTGTGCGCCTTTTACACTTGTTGATGGAAACATGTAATGAATCGGTCCTCTTCTAGCACGACAAAGTAGGAAAATCGTTCTTCCAAAATATCATGCTCTGTCATATTAGTGATCGCGTCAATGTAACTTGGGACAATATACTCCATCGACATAACATCTTCTCGCCCATACACCATTCTGAACGGTGTCTTTCATGTCAACTTCTTGCACATGGTTCTATATGCCCAAAGGATCACACGTATGCACACATCCCAATAATTTCGAATAGCATTTCATTTCTTAGTGAGCACAGTCTCCAATATCTTATTAAAATCTTCCATAGCACCATTCGCATGTGGGTGATACAAATTACTCTTCTGATGATGAATTGAGAATTCTTCCATCAAATCTTGAATAGTTTCATTCACAAAGTGTGTACCTCGATCGCTCATCAAAATCTTAGGGCACCCAAACCGAGTAAGGATGTTCTCGAAAATAAAGCGTGCAGTTGTGTCTACACTACAATCCTTTACAGGCTTAGCCTCAACCCATCTCCTTACATAGTCTATCGTAGTGATTATGTAGCGCGCACATGTCTTCTTTCTTTGGGGGTCGATAGGTCTGACAAAATCGATAACGCATTTGTCAAAATATTGAAAAGCCACTTGTGGGTGCAAGGGCATCTCATATTCGCACGACAGTTTCCCCGTCCTTTGGCATACATCACAAGCATGGAAATACACAAGTGCATAACTGTGCACCATGGGTCACCATATACTAGTTCGTCAAATCTTCTACACAGTTTCTTTCTCTACATATTTTCTTCCTCCAACCCATCCATGAGCCTCAACTATGATAGCACGTCTCTCGAATTCCAACACGTACCTCCGTAAGACTTCATTGTCACCAATTTTTTACACTTGACCGGAAATTAGAGTAAATTCAGTAGTGTAGGCGACCAACTCTTTTTTCTGTTGTAGCATATATTTTGTGGGCACACTTCCCGTTGTCAAAAAATGAATAATATCCCCAAATTGATCATTGACTACTTTGATGTCGAATAATTGTGCATCTGGTAATTCGTCTTCCAGGTTGGTTGGTTCTTCTCCACTTTCAATGCATGACAGATGGTCTGCCTGTTATGAAACCAGCTCCAAAAATAGAAGAAAAGAGAAATCAATGCCTTATAAATAAGCCACTTCAAGGGGGAAACCTCCTTTACATTACATAAATGAACAATTATTGCATGATACAAATGACAAAACCTCTATCTATATATAGTAGTCCATGGGGCCACAATATAATCCTAGCCAACCTAAAAGTAATAATGTAAGGGCACAATATTAACAATATTGGGGTTCCTCGGGATGCGGGTGACAGAATTGACATGCCTGCCAATCACATCTCACACTCCACGAGAAAAAGAGATCCCCTAAGCAGAGCTTCATCTGCTGCAGATCCTCATTCTATTAGTCACTCGCACGAAACTCACGGAGTCACCAATGACGACGAAATGATGGGAACTGCATCATCTTGTCCTGAGCATCACCTCACAGCCACCATCATTAATGACCTCTATGATTAACCTGCATTATAGACATACCCCTTCCCTCAAGCCTGCTCAGGTTCTCAATCATCGCACGCAGATGCATGTGAAGCCTAACCATTTATATCCTCATCGCACTAATCCCCGCCCCTTTAAAGAGATGAGCTACCAGTTCCCTTCCATACTCTGTATGTCATCTTGGTCTTTTGCCTTTCTTTCTCTACTTGGGCTTCTCCCTGACTTCCATATGCTGCGAAGCTATAATCTCCGAGTAGCTCTTCATATTCCCCATTTGGTTATCGCTCCCCTTCCTGCACATTCGCCCCCCATCTACTCCTTCCCCCTGAGCCCCTGCGTGGCTCGCCCTTTTGAGCCTCTTTTTTTATGAATTTCTCCCCCCTACCTCGGTGTGCAATGGCTCCTAGGCTTCTCCAAAAAACTATCTGTGGAGGACAAAGAGGGGCTCTCTCTGGACATTATCACCGTGGTGAGGATAATCGTCTTGAGTTGATAGATGGCTCCTCCTCCATCACCTTTGTGTGTCATAGTCCTAAACCTGAGTAGCATGCAGAAGCCTCTGGGCACTCTGCACAGAGAGGCAGAAGCGATCATAGGAAGTCCACCAATCCTCCACAAACACACCCCTGGCACAACAAAACTTACCAGATGTCGGTCCCAAAGAAGGATGAGGAGGATACGAACATCTGGGTGATGAACTCCAAGGGAATCTAGACATGAGTCCCCGAATGCGTTGATCCGAACTCCCCCATTCTCTGTGCACCAGTCTGCACTCCCAGGCGGACAGTGGTTGATGCGAAAGAAGTTTTTGTGCAGGCTCCTGCTTGCCCCATTGTGGAGAAGGACCCATACATTGATGATAAATATGGAAAGTGAAGTTTTAATAGCCGCACAGTTCTCCTACATTTTTTGTCATGATCGCCATCAATGCCTTTCTACTACCATTTACTTTATGTTACTTAGATATGTTAGCGCTTCTGTGCAAAATGTTTCTCTTTGTTATAATTTTTTTCTGGGCAGGTCTCCTCCCCCAAGGCAACCCAAAAACTGTGTAACAAAGGCTGGGATAGGCTAAGCATAGCTTTCCTACCCAGCCTGTAGCATATGTAACTTTATGTTTTTGAATTAATAGAATAGCCCAACTTACCAAAAAAAAACAATATTGGGGTTACGGGGGTACAACAATAACAATATATATATGTTTGCATAATAATATATATCAAAGAAGAGGGTTCCAATATCTTGTCCTCAAAAAGTGTTGTCTTAATGTATGAGTAGTTTAAGTATTCTTTACAAACATTCTCTGCCCGTCCATGAATTTTTTAATATAAAGTTTAATTGATGGAGATGTCTTTAATCAGATCACTTGTTTTGTTCTTGTTTCAATAGATCAATTTTGTGTTCAATATGATTTTCTTCTCATCAGTCTGCAAGGTTGTTGAACTTGAATTTTGTCCATTGTTTTAAAGGTACAGAGCTGTTGGTGTAGTCCATCCCATGTTATAGTACCATTCTCACGCAATATTCAGACCATATTTTGGCGATAATTTATTATCCTTCTTAGCTTGCTTGAGGGACATTTGTTTGTATGGTTGTAGCCATAAAAATACCCAATCTCCTACATCAAAACTTCTCTCGCTGCGACGTTTATCTGCATGTTGTTTCATTCACTTTTGTGCCAAATTTAGGTTATCCTTTAAGAGTTGGGGAACTTCTTGTTGATGCTCGATGTGATCTTCCACTACTTGAACCTTAGAATTTTCTCTTAAAGAAGATGTGATGTACGGTGGATGATATCCATAAAATGCCATAAATGGGGTCATTTTTGCTGCAATATGGAAGTAAGTGTTATACCACCATTCACCGAGAGGTAACCACTTGACCCATTGTGCTTGCTTATCAAATACAAAACAACGAAGATATCCTACCAAACATTTATTCACTATGTCAATTTGGCCATCGGATTGAGGATGATAAGATGAGCTATGAGCTAGTTGAGTACCCAAACAAGAAAATAATTCCGTCCAAAAATTTCTAGTAAAAATGGGATCTTTGTCACTTACAATAATCTTCGGGTTTCCATGTAGCTTTTGAATTGTTTCCATAAATGCAGTAGCAACTGTACTTGCTTTAAATGGATGAGATAATGCACAAAAGTGTGCATACTTGGTAAGTCTATCAACTACCACCATGATGACACTCTTTCCTTTGGAATTAGGCAAACCTATGATAAAATCCATTGAAATCTCCTCCCAACGTTGACTTGGAATGGATAAGGGTTGTAGAAGACCTGGGTTCTTAATTGTCTCAACTTTATTTTGCTGGAAAACTAAACATTCCGCCACAAAATTTTGAATATCAGATTTAAGGCCATCCCAAAAAAATTATTTCTTTACCCTGTGGTGAGTTTTTAAAAATCTTGAGTGTCCTCCTAAAGGAGAAGTGTGCAATTCCAAAAGAATCTTTTGTTTTAGTTGGGAATTCTTGCAAATATATAAGCGATCTTTGTACCATAAGGATTCATTTTTCCAACTAAATGTATCAAATTTACTAGGATCTTGCTGCAACTTTTGAATGATTTTCCATACTCCTTCATCCTTATTCCATTCATCCCTTGCTCTGGTTATCCAATCTAGTTGGATAATAGAAATGTCATAAAGCAATGCTTCCACCTCTTCATCCTTTCTTGAGAGTGCATCTGCAACAACATTTAGCTTCCATTTTTTGTAGATGATTTCAAAGTCATAACCCAACATATTTGTGACCCATTTTTGCTGCTCTTCTGAATATAGTCTTTGTTCCACAAAGTGTTTAAGACTATTATGATCAGTTTTTACCTTGAAGTGTCTTCCCATTAGATAAGGTCGCCATTTCTTTAGTGCATGTAGTATTGCCAACATTTCCTTCTCATAAATAGCTTTTTGTAAATAATTTCCTTTGATGGGATGACTTTCAAAAGCAATGGGTCTTCCTTCTTGCATTAAAATAGCACCAATTCCATTTCCTGAGGCATCACATTCCACAATAAAGGTTTTTGTGAAGTTTGGCGTAGCTAAGACTAAGGCTAGGCACATTGCCTCTTTAAGATGTTCAAAGGCCTTAGTTGCTTCAAGAGTCCATTATAATGCATGTTTCTTCAATAATGTTGTTAGAGGTGCTACTATTCTCCCATAATTCTTAACAAACTTGCGATAATACCCTATTAACCATGGAAATCCATGAAACTGCTTTATGTTTGTGGGGACTTTCCATTCCTTAATGGATTTAATTTCATTAGGGTCTACCTTAACACCCTCATGAGATACAATATGACCCAGATATTCCACCTCTTGTACTCCAAAGAAACATTTGGATGTTTTTTCATATAATTGTTTCTTCTACAATAGTTTGAGCACCCTGTCAACATATTGAACATGATCCTTCCAATACCTATTGTAGATTAGTATGTCATCAAAAAATACTAGCACAAAATTCCTAAGGAAGGGTTTGAAAATGGAATTCATCAACCCTTGAAATGTAGAAGGTGCATTGGTAAGGCCAAAAGGCATGACCAAAAATTCATAATGACCCTCATGAGTTTGAAATGTTATTTTCATAATATCTTCAATCTTCATTCTAATTTGATGATATCCTAAACGAAGATCCAACTTTGTAAAATAAATTGCTCCATGTAATTCATCCAATAATTCATCAATCACAAGAATTGGAAATTTATCTTTGATAGTGAGCTTATTGAGCTCCCTATAATCTAGACACATGCGCCATGATCCATCCTTCTTGTGCACCCATACTATTGGAGCAGAGGAAGAACTTTGACTAGGTTGAATTATACCAACCTCTAAAATTTTTGCAATCATACGTTCAATTTCGCTCATTTGGACATAAGGATATATGTAAGGCCTGATGTTTGAAGGAACACTTCCTGGAATCAAATGAATAGCATGATCATGATCATGAATAGGTGGGAGTCCTTTGGGAGTTTCAAACACCTTGGAATGATTTTCCAAGACTTTTTGGAGATCTGGAGAAATACATTATTTTGATGTTGGAACTTCTAGTGAGCATAATTGTGAAATTACGCCTCGTTGTTCTTTCTTCAGAAGCTTTGTCATGAAATTAGAGCTTATTATCTTTCCTGGCTTCCCTATGATACCCCGTAATTTGATTTCCTTTCCTTCCGAAAAAAATTTCAAGAAAAGTTCTTGAAAATTAAAAGCTCTTGTCCCCAAATATTATAACCATTGTACTCCTATTACAAAATCAACACCTCCCATTGGAATCGAAAGCATTGGACTATTCAATACATATTCCCCCATGGTTAGCTTGATATTGTGGAATTTTCTAGAGGAATTTATAGTTCCTCCATTTGCAACCATAACTTGACATTTTGGTGTTGGGTATAGGAAACAATTCAATTCCTTGGCTACCTTACAATGAATAAAATTATGGGTACTACCTGAATCAATCAACACTATTACCTTTTTCTTCTTGATATGTCCTTCTATCTTGAGATTTTGAGGAGTCGTAATTTCTGCCAATGCATTACACGATATGGTCAAAATCATTTCTTCTTCTTCTAGGGTTGGTTCCCGGTGTATATCCTCTTCTTTTGAAGTTTCTTGTTCATTTTCTTCCTCCTCTTCACAATATATGTAAAATAATTTCTTCTCAACACACTTATGACCTTTACTGTATTTGTTAACCCAACTGTAGCAAATCCATTTTTCTCTTCTTCTTTTTCCAATTGTTGTGGTTTCAACCTTGTAGGTTTCGGAAGTCTAGGAGTAGCAACACTTCTATCTTTATACATGTGAGTTGTATGCTTCCTTGTCGCCATAATTTTACATTCAATTTTTCTTTCCAACCTGAATGCCTTCTCCAATGAATCAGGTTCCCAAATGCAAATTTCATGTTGGATGTTATCCTTTAAAGTCCCTATGAAGACATCAATTCTGTGTTCCTCTAGAATATCAGTTACCCTTATATTCAATTTTTGGAAGTCCTCAATGTGCTCCACCACTGAATCCTTTTGTTTGAGATTTATCAATTGGCTAAAGAAGGTGTTGTTTCAGGACCATAATGTTATCATTTCTCCCATAAAAATTCGATTGGTGACATTAATTTTTTTACTTCGGAGTACGATACCATACAAATTTATTTTGTTCTAAATGTAAATTTGCAATGCGTACCTTTGTATGTTTTGTATTATTGAGATCAAAATATTGCTCCATATGTAGTATCCATGTTATGGGATCCTTGCCATCAAACTTCCTCATATCCATCTTTGGAATATGGTGGTTCTTCAATCCAACATTAGAGTTTATGAAATCACGATTAAAATTTATTTTGTTCTCATAATGAGTTTCCTCTACTACCTTTCCACCATTAGGAATCATTTCTTGTATGAACCTTGTCATCAAACCTTCCATGTCTGATTTTATATCATTCTTCATGTTTTCCATGTTGTCTTTCATTTTTTCATCGATCTTAGCTTCCATGTCATCCATCTTAGCTTCCATGTCAGCTTCCATGCCATACATATTAGCTTACATGAATTTATTCAAATGGCATCCATTTTAGAATCCATTCCTTTCTTCAAAACTTCCATTTCATTTTTTTTTCTCTTTGCGAGAGCGAAATTTGGTGCACTTGCTCTTGTAATTGATATGTCATGTTGCGCTTCTTCCTCTTCATGAGTCATAGTTGAGCCTTCTGAAGGCTTAATGGGTATTGAATTATTTTTAGGTGGCATATTACAACCCAATATTGATATCTATTCTTCAATATTCCCTTGGAATCACTTCAAACTGATCTTTCACACAAGACTCATGCAATTCAAAAAAGAAATACACACATTTTTCTTGCAATTGAGGAGCTCGATATTGAAACTGAATTATCTCTGTGATTTTAGATCTTCAATGTCTGAAATTTGGCCCTATAGTAGCCCTCTGAATATTCTTTCAAATGCCATAGGTTTGGCTTGATTTGGATTCTTCAAGGAAAATTTATGCCCAATATCCCACAATTACCTAATTATGGACTGGTTCAGTCAAGATAATTTGTATGACCTGCCACGTGTCACGGTTTCCTCCTTCAGCTCTAAACTTGCTACACAATAAACTAAAATCTGTGCACTTGCGGCCACTTTTTACATAATTCCAATCCGACACTCAGAGAGAGAGTTATGACAATTTTCCCACTGTCACCTCTTTGAGATGAAATTCGGGAGCCTGAAAAAACCCTAACTTCCATAGATCCTATCTCCACAAATATTGTGAACTAAGATCTGTAATTTTTACAGGACGTTCCTCAAGATTTCAGCTTTGCTATAAAAAACTTTCAGCTTCTGAACCTTCTTAGTAAATAATTTATAGTGAAAATTCCACATTGACATGTTTTAGGTGAAATTTGGGAGCCTAAAAAAAAAACCCTAACTTTCACAGATCATATCTCCAAAAATGTTGCGAAACAAGATGTGAAATTTTTTCACGACGTTCCTCAGGATTCCGGCTTTGTTCTATAAAAATTTCAGCTTTTGAACCTTTTTAGAAAAAAATTTATAGTGAAAATTCCACGATGACCTGTTTGGAGCAGCGAAACCCTAGAATCCAAAGGCTCTGTTAGAAAATGTTATGAAACTGGCTCCAAAAATAGAGGAAAAGAGAGATCAATGCCTTAGAAATAAGAAACTTCGAGGGGATAACCTCCTTTATATTACATAAATGAACAATTCTTTGATGATACAAATGAAAAAACCTCCATCTATATATAGCAGTCCATGGGGCCACAATATAATCCTAGCTGACCTAACAATAATAATGTAAGGGCACAATAATAACAATATTGGGGTTACAGGGGTACAACAATAAAAATAAGGGGGGTACACTAACAACAATAAGGGACTATACTAGTAATATAGGGACCTAACACTGTCCCAACATTCAATCTTCTAGGTTTCACAATTACTTCAAAGTCATACTCCTGAAATAACAGTTGTAGATATTCCCCCCCAAAATAGGCTTGTTGACCAAATACTTCAGAGCAAAGTGGTCAGTAAACATCTTAAAATGACCTCCCAACAGGTAGTGGTGGAACATGGGAAACATGTAGACCATAGCTAATCCTTCCCTCTCTGTGGTCGAGTAATTACGCTCTGCTCTTGATAATTTCCTACTTGCAAATTCAATA
This sequence comes from Pinus albicaulis, assembly GCA_034641835.2. Lineage (NCBI taxonomy): Eukaryota > Viridiplantae > Streptophyta > Pinopsida > Pinales > Pinaceae > Pinus > Pinus albicaulis. The sequence continues at coordinate 547,781,221 of CM076572.1, forward strand.
GGGTATTCAATCACCCCAGCTCTTGGTTGCGCTAAGACAACTCCCAGCGCAATGCAGAAGGCATCGACATGCACATGGAATTCCTTCATCTAGTCTGGAAATACCAATACGGGCGCAGTGACCACCTTCTCCTCAATTAATTCAAATCTCTTTTTATAGTCTTCGTCCAAACAAAATTATGAATTCTTCTTTCAATAACAAATTCTCCATGGGTGCAATGATCAACGTGTAACCTTGAATGAACCTCTGGTAATACAGTGTATGCCCCAAAATTGAGCGCAGTTGTTTCACATTTGGAGGAACTTCCATGTTAAAAATAACAATGATCTTTGTGGGATCCACCACCAATACTTTCTGACAAACAATATGACCTATAAAGATATCGAATGGAACACAAAATATACATTTTTTTAGATTGAGTGAGATATGATACTTTCGGAAAGTATCCAACATCAGGCGAAAACCTGACACATGCTTCTTCAAAAATTCGAAGACAGTCCAGTCATCAAAGTAGACTTATAATAATTTATGAATGTATTCTTTGAACGTAGCTACTACCACACATGAGAAGATAGATGGCACATTATTAAGACCAAATGGCATGATTGTATACTGAAAGGATCCTTATTCTGTCGCAAGGGTCATCTTACTTCTATCTTCCAACGTGATTCTGATCTGGTGGTATCCTGAGAAACCATTCGTGAATGAGGAGGCCTCCTATCCTCCTACATTGTCCAAGATCTCATTAGAAAATGGAGTCGAGAATGGGTCATGTATGCAGGCATCATTCAATTTGTGTAGAACCACACAAATCCTTATTTCTCCTTTGGTCTTCTTGTCTTGCACCACCATGGGGCTCACCCAATCAGATTCTTCCACTAGTTCTATGATTCCTGCAACAACCATTTTCTCCAATTCCTCTTTGACTTTCTACTTATATTTTGGATTCAGCCTATACGGGGGCTGCTTCACAAGTTGCACGTCTGGTTTCAAAGTAATCTTCATCACCCCGAGATCTCCTACTATCCCCTTTTAGCTTAGAAAATTTCATAGGAAAAAAGGTCTTGATATTCATTCAATAGCTCGACGACCTTTCCCACCATATAATCATCCCAATAATCCCCTATCTTCACTAATTTCAGTTGTTCCTCTGAGCCAATATTGACTTTTCGAATCTTCAAAGGCTTAGTTACATCTCGTGACTTAATCATAGGCCCAACAACTGCACGTTGTCCTTCAGATTCCGGGATCATAATGTTCCTTGGATCTTTCTCATCATCTTCAACTAACAAATTTTGACAATTAGCGATGTCCTTCACTTGTGCATCCCATGTTGGAAAGATGCGATCAACCTTTGGTTTTGTGGTGTCAAAGATGAATTTATGAATATCATGCAGTGCCTCATTTAGGCATTCGAACCCACTTTCAAAACTAAAGGTCAAGATAAAAAAATTTGTCAATGCATTCCATTCATTGGTCCTCCTTCGCAGCTCAGTTTCGAGGTACCAGCCCGTAGGCACCTTCCCCAAAGTGTGGATGAATATATGCACCCATTATGGCTTCAATTCTTCACCCCAAGCTTCATTCCATTGAGCCAAATGTTTGCTTGGATCACCTTCTCCGGAATAGGTATCTCCCATTCGTGTTTCTATATATTCAAATCACAAACGCATCATTCAAGTGCATTCTTCCTAATTAGCCAAGTTTCCCTTGTGCATCTCCCACCAGTGTGTTAGGGTTGAGCGCAATGCTACATCAAGTGCATTGAATCTTTGTGCTTCTGGAACAAATTTTGCAACTTCTTCTAAACACATGTTAACATTAGTCAGACCATCATGATAAGGCAATTCTCGTACCTTTGAGGATATGCACCTAAGAGCTTTGGTCACCCGATTTCAGTGCAACGCATATACTTCATTCAGTTGGTTTTGCCAGTTCTCAAGTTCTTCATATGAATCTAAGACGCAGAAACTATCCTTCTCCCAATTGAGTCTTTCTTTGGTTGTTGGGTTGATACAATCTTCGTCCTGTGCAATCAACTTATAGATATGATCAAAATCATCATCTATGTGCACCAATTTTGTATATATTTCACCTTCTGCATGATCTAGGGGGACCATAACCCTGGTTCCATTATTCTCAAATACCATACTTTTGTGCTTAAGATTGAATATTACACCCATATCAGTAGCCCAATCTAAAACCAACAGCACAAGATAGGGGTCAGTATCATCAACAATCTGCATAACCTCAAAGCCTGCGAGCACCTTTACTCCTTCGATATCTACTACAACTCTCGAGAGTCTTCCTAATGGGATAATATTTTTCTGATTTTCCTTGCACAACTGGATAGTAGACCATTCCAACTTAGGTTCTCCCATTTGTTTCCAAGTCTACTTTGGTAAGACATTCGCATGAGATCCTAGATCTAGAATGACCTGATCCATCTCATATGCACCAATCTGAGCAATCAAGCGCATCTCCTGTCTGTTTCTTCGTTTATTCTTATAGATCTTATTAAGAACCTTCTGCTCCATCCGAGGTTATTTCTCTACATAGTTGTCTATCAATTCTTGGAGGTTCTCAACCGCCTTCTTATTGTGCAACAATTTGATTCAAGCCTGTAGCAAGGGCTTTATCTCGTCATCTACCCTAACCATGTCCATAGGTCTACTTGATGTTGAGCTGACTGCTTCTACAAAACCCTTTTTAACTGCTACAAAGGTTTATTTTTCTCTTTGTAAGTTAAATCCTTCCTTTTTTTGAGGTGCTCTTTGGATCCAAAGATCAACATCTCGCTCCATCCCTTTTTCTTCACCAATGGATGCACAACTCCTAGTGACGACTTTCACACTTAGTTCTTCTTTGCGCAGCTCAGCTCTTACCATCTGAATGTTTTGAGTAAGAGTATGTGTTTTCTTTTCCTGCATCTTTGCAATCAAAACAGGGCAATCTTCAATTACATGATCAAATTGTCTACAGTACCTCCCAGAATATCATGTTGGATTTGGAAAATCACGCGCATAATGACCCGCATCTCCACAATTGTAGCAGATGAGTTTCCCCCTTTCTTGACTAGCTCCTCCTCCTCTTCCTTGTCCTCTATTTTGGAATCCACCACACCTAGATGGGGATGATGGTGAGGTAGGTTCAACGTGCATCATATATATGTAAGCTCGGTCAATCATCAAATCGAAGTTGCGACAGTGTTTCTCGTCATGTCCCACCGATGAGAAAAAAATACAAAAAGGCTGCTTAAGCTCACGGATATATTTACCAATCCTCGAGAAAATTATGTCGTGTGAATACCCATAGCTTGAAAAATTGTGCACCATAATGTGGGAGTTCCACTTGGTCCGACCGCGCTCTTCAATGGTCTTGGCCCTCCAGCGTGCCGATAGTCATTGAATACATGGCACTAATCATTGTGATGCTCAAAAACTTTGCAGCGTATACACCATACATTTTCACATGCCTCCTTTCCCTTATCCTTGCACAGACTCTATATTTCTAAGTGCATTTATGCCAATTGGATTTGTATTTTTTGGGTCCCAATCTACGTAGTGGGTACTGGTGAAGCTTCTAGCTTCATTGCAATCTCTATAGCTTCAACCTACGTGGCAATATTCTGTTGACTCAGGGGCTGGCACATATGCAGTAACAACATGGAAATAAAACACTCTTTGTGTTGGGTGTCATCAATAGTAAATCCCCCATCACTGATAGTGCGCTTCAAAATTTGATCCGCATCCCATACAGATACATTCAATTTGTGGTGAATCTCCTTCAACTCAGTTACACATTGTGCAAACCATTTCGGCCTCTTGAATTGTTCCTTTAGTGTGGAATTTAGATTATCAATAGTTTCATTAGGGTTTTTCACCACATACCTTATGTACCAATCCAGCGCGCGGTCTTGAAAAGAAGTGGCCAACTGCGCTTTCTTAACATCATCATTATTAACTTGCTGTGTTGTCCATACAACATTAGTAACAAACCAGAATTGGTTTGTGTCTTCATTCCCGATACCTCAGAAAGTAGGTAACTTCATGGAGACGTACATATCAATGCCTATTGGTGGAGGTGGAGGTGGAGGTGGAGGTGGAGTGGATGGCTTGTTACATTGAGATGAGTTCGGAAGTGGAGTGGATGGGATATGAACTATGGCCAACGACCCAAGAATATTATGATCTTGCAATACTTCTTGTTCAGAGTGCGCATATTCACCAGAGCTACTCGTTTTGGATTCCTCGTCACTGTCATATTTACCTTTGAGAGGATTGTAAACAAGACCTTCTTCTAGATCTACTCTATAAGTTTTTCCACTGCGCGTAGTTGGGCCACTACGGGACATTCACTCAATATGAATGCCCAAAGTAACATGTTCACACAATAGAATTTTAATCCACAACTTCAGAGAGCACGAGAAATTACCTCTAGGACCCTTAAAAAACCTTCATTCAACTTCAGAATATGATACAAATTTATCAATAGCGAATTCAGTCAGAAATACTCCCAGAACACTATCAATCCAATGGTCTACCACATGAGTGATCTTGTTGCTAGTCTTCTCTAATTTTTGTACAAACTCTGGGGTCCAATAAGTGATCACGTCGTCCTTTGCGTAGGTCTGGAATTCAGTGAGCCGATACAACCACTCATGCAACTCGTTTGCAAAGGAAGCAAAGAAAATTTCGTGGAATTATGTATAGATATGCTTTTGTTCCCAATCTTTGACAAACAATTTAGAGCTTCTGTTCTCTTGGATTGCAAATTCAAGTATCTTCTTATCGATCCAATCTTGTAGTTATTTCTGCATTAGATTCCAAAACATAAAATCTCCCTCAAAATGATCCCATTCCTGGAAACAGAACCATTTTTTGGCTTGAGGGGTCCTGACCCAGGTTCAAAGTGATTGTGCAACCAACAAAACCCTCCAACTACTGGCCCTTTCGGCAGTTATTTGCTTGCACAAATCAAAGTGTCACCCAAAGCAGTATGGGGGGGTGTTGGAACCAGGTTTCTACACCCCGAGGAAGATTTTGATGTGGTGGCCCTAATCATAATTAATGCATATAATATAATAGATTCATACATGAACAGTCAACAGATCTAACCCTTTCACGGATTATCATAGAATACTTCAATATATTTCACGCACAGTAATTAAGTATACTTCATTCAGGCCTATCCATCTAACATCAACTAATATTTGTGCAGAGGTGTAATTAATCAATCACAGAAGTAAATGCCCAACCACATAACATATTTAGATCTACAACAAATAACACATAATCAAGACATTCAACCACATAGGAATCAAGGTTCGCCAAAATTTCTTCTTTATTAATATATATGCAATTCAATACATTCAATATTTCTGCGCACAAAGTAGCAGAGTCCGCACATAGCTCAGGACTTAGGTATCTGCCCACACAGCCAGTAGGAGCCTTTCTACCCTGAAAAACCCAGATTTAGATCAAAGCATTAATAAAAAATATCCATACATATCTGATGTCCTTTCTCGACTCAACCCTTACATATTTATACTACCATATATGCACACATACCATGGTCTCAAACCATGGTTTGAGACTCATAGTTTTTCCCTTTAAACCCATTACAATGATTAAGGGAATTTGACCCGCTCCAAAGCCCCTTTAACTATTTTCACACAATGCATATAACAAAACTTAGACAAAATTAACCCAAAAAATTATACCCTAGGGGATCCCGCTCCAACACTATTTCAGTTTTTTTTTCATAGATCAAATGTCAGTTGAATACATGAGTTATGCATTAATGCATTCCATATACCTATTCAAATTCAATAGAAGCTAAATAATTTTGAGGAAATTCTGATGATGCCAATACATAATAAGTTAGACTCATATTTCTACATGGTTTAAATGGATTTGTAAATTTCTAACTGGACTATGTACATTTGAGAATGTTTATTTACATGCTTATATACATAATATACATATATTTGTACAATTTTTCAAAATAAATTCTTGAATCAAAGAATGAGCTTCTGAATGAAGAACCTAATTGATGTTGCTAGTTTATGAAGAAGATGACTTAATCAGTTTGATGATGGCCCTATTTTCTTGCTACCTCGAATTCTTGACATAATCATATGCTTCTTGTTCCTATTCTTTACTCCTTCCTTCTCCTGTAGTATCCCCCTTAGATGGTGCATTCAGTTTCATGCTCTCTATAATGTTTTAGGTTCTCCTTTTGAAGTAACATTAGTGAGAAGAATCATTAGGAATTATCCCTAATTTGTTCCTCATATATTCAAATGGCTCTCTAGCAAGATTCTTTGTAAATATATCTGTTTTTTTTTTGGGGTATGTACTACATATTCATTGTTTGTTGAGCCACCTGTTCTCTGAGGAAAAGGTTCTTTATAGGGTTATGTTTGGTTTTTGAATGAAGCATGTGATTCTTTGAAATGTTTATTGCACTTTTATAGTCCCACTTAATAGATATAGGTTCACTGAAATTTACCTTTATATATTGTAGAGCATGTTTCATCCACAACACTTGTGTGCAAAAAGTAGCAGTTTATATGTATTCAACTTATGTTGTAGATAGAGAGACTGATGATCGTTTCTTGCTTAACCATACAACTAGAGACTTTCCTAAGTAGAATGCACCACCACTTATACTTTTTCTATCATCCACACAACTGGTTCACTCTACATCTATGTATGTTGTCAATGTAAAGTTCTTACCTTTTGGGTACCATAGTCCATAGTCCATAGTCCCTTTCAAATATCCAAATATCCTCTTTGTTTCTAATAGATGACTTTGTTTAGGTGTTTATAAATATATTTCCACTAATCTGACTGCTAACATTATATCTCTTCTAGAAGCTATTAGGTATAAAATGCTTCCTATCATAGAGTTGTAAAGTGTTTGATCCACATTAGGTGATTCATCGCCTGCACATAGGTTGCATCAATTTTCCATGGGGGTTGAGACAAGTTTACAGTCTTCCATTTGGAACTTTTTCAACATATCTCTTAGGTATTTCTCTTCAAAATGAATATTCCTCCAAATTTTTTTAGGATTTACAACCCTAGGTAAAAGGTAAGTTCTCTAATCATTGACATATCGAACTCAGACTTCATCTCTTCAGCAAACCATTTTACTAGATGATATTTATTGCTGCCAAACATAATATGATCCACATACACAACCACAATTAGTAATTCATCTCCATCAGCATTTATGTACAGATTACTATCAACTCCTCCTCTCTTGAAACCTCATTTTCTAAGGTACTTGTCTAGTCTAGAGTACGAAGCCTATGGTGCTTGTTTAATACCATACAATGCCTTATTTATCATCAACATAATTAGGTTTATCTAACAATGAAAATCCTTATGGTTGTTCCATGTAGACCTATTCCTCAAATTATCCATTTAGAAAAGAAGACTTCACATCCATTTGATATACTTTGAAACCATTATAACAAGAAAATGCCAAAAACATCCTAATTTCCTCCAATATCGCAACTGGTGGAAACATTTCTTCATAGTCAAGACCTTCTACTTGTGATTAGACCTTGCAAACTAGTATTGCTTTGTTTTTGACAATTTGAACATGTTCATTCATATTTCTTTTGAACACCCATTTTGTGCCACTGACATTTTTTCCAATTGGTCATGGTGTCAGTTCCCAAGTCTTATTCTTTTCAATTTTATCTAACTCCTCACTCATAGCATCTATCCAAATTTTTTCTTTACTTACTTCATCAAAGTTGTTTGGTATAATTTCTCTGCAAGTTTCCTCATTTTTTTCACTCCTTCACTTTTATCTCTAATAATTTGATTTTCAAGATGATTATTTTGTGTGTCTCTTGAGGGAATTTTTGAATGAGTATCTGTATTTTCTAAATCTTCATCTTGTACTTCATTTTATTTACTATCATGATGATGATGATATGGAGGATTGATAAAAATTGTGCTCTTGTTCTTATCGGGTAGTTCTTCATAGAACTTTACATATGTGCATTCCATAATATTATGCAATCTTTTATTATAGCACATGTATCCCTTTCTTTTTGATGAATATCCCAAAAATATTCCCTCATATGATCGAGCACCAAAATTTCCTAGCTTTTCATCATTATGTTTTATATCGAATTTACTCCCAAATACTTTAAAATTTTTTATTGAAGATGGATTATCGTGCCACAATTCATAAGGTATTTTATCATAGTTTGATCTGAGATTTTCCTTATTAAGAATATTTACGATTGTATGTACCCGTTATTCCCAATAGTTTTGAGGAATGCTTCTTTCTTGCATGATGTCTTTTGCCATTTTCAGAACGAATATGTTTTGTCTTTTTACAAATCAACTCTGTTGAGGTGTGTCTGCAATAGTATACTGTCATTTTATGCCAAATTTATCACACAATTATCCAAACTCATCTGAAGTAAATTCACCTCCTCTGTCTTACCTTACGCATTTTATCTTGCAACTTGATTGATTTTCTTCTACTGTGTGAATATTTTGAACTTCTCAAATTCTTCTCAATTATTTCTAATAAATTATACCCATGTCAATCTAGAATACTCATCAATTATCAACATAAAATATTTTTCTCATCCTATTGATTTTGTCCTAGAAGGTCCAAACATATCAATATGAACTATCTATAAAGACTTACTACTTGATAGTTTATCTTTGAATTTGAATGATGTCCATTTTTTCTTTCCCATTTGACATTGATTGCAAGTAGTGTTTTGAGGCTTCTTTATTGTTGGTAGATCTCTGACTTCTCTCTTCTTATTAATTTTGATGATTTTGTTTGTTGATCTACAATTCTTCATTTTCTTCCTTAAAATTATATACATTATTCGTTGGTCAAGATCCTTTAGCTAGAATCTTCCCATTAGTGGTTGACCTCATTTCAGAGTCTTGAGATCTGAAGAGAACATCACAGCCTTTGTCATGAATCTGAACTACACTGAACAAATTATGTTTTATATCATGTACAAATAGTATATCCTAATCCTTTCCTCATCCATTATTAAGACTAATTGTGCCCTTTCCTATAATTTTTCCTGCTTCATCATTGGAAAATGTGACATTTCTAGTTTTATTTTCATCTAGGAATAAAAACTTTCTTTCATCTCTTGTCATATGTCTAGAGCATCCACTATCCACATACCATTTATTGTTTTGATATTAAGCATATATAACTATGTCACACTTATCAGTTTTATTTTCTTCCTTATTCTTTCTCCATTGTATGCATCCATCTGTTCTATACTTTTTCTGAGATGATGATCTATTGTCTTTAAGCTGACATTCATATGACTTATTCCCAAATTTGTCACAACAGAAACATTCAACAATATCAAGGAGAGGGGAAAATGATTTTTTGTTTAGATTCATGATCTTTTTTATGTTTGTGAATCTATTGTTAGGCTCACTCCTCTTAGAATTCCTTAAATAATTTCCTATGACATAAATTCTGCAATCTATGGCTTTATCCAAAAAATTTACATTAGTAACAATATCCATAGAAAAAATTTATGTACCTAGTAGTGGATGTCAATTGAGGATACAGCCATCTTGAAATTTGATAATATTGTCTCCTAAAGAAGTATGGTCTCTGGTAGTTTGTTGTTTGATTTCCAATTCCTTTTGTCTTCTGTAATTTTCTGAAAAATTTTGTTTGTAGTTGTTAATTTTATGTTGGAGTGTTGCTCAAAGTTTTGTTCTCAGATTGATGTGAACTATCATTGTCTCCCTTAACAACTTTTACAAAAGTTATTGTATTTTTTTCCTTTTCCTTGGATTCATTAGATTTTCCTTCATATCCTAACCCAACCTTCATGAGTGGAGACCTCTGAGCATTTAATATCCTATCTATTTTTTCAAATCCTTTTATATACTGAATATTCATGTTTAAATCAGTTTGTGCCTTTTCTATCCCTTTTTTTTTTCAGACTTACCACCTCTTCTTCCAATCTTTCACACTCTTGGATTTTATCCTTTTTTTGCTGCTTCAGAATCTGTTCCACCTTATTTTCTTCTTCAAGTTCAACTTTAAACTTGATGACTACTTCTAAATTGTATTCTTATTTTATATATTTCAATAAGATCTCTTTCCGATTTCTATTCTTTTGATAAGCTCGTCTATCTCATCTAGGGCACTGATCAACTCCCCCTCAAGATATGCCTCACCTTACTCTTCTTCTTCATAATCCTTGAAATCCTTTTCAAGTTATTCCAACGACATCAACATGAATTCATTGGTTCCATATTTACAGGAGGATTCATTGAAAATTTTAGATACACTGCTATCTGCTTGAGCATAGAAGCTTTTCCTTTTAAACTTTTTCTCTTTTTGTACCTTAATAGACTTGCTATTTTCTTTCCCTTTAGGTTTATTTTATTCTTTATTATAAGGAAATTTTGAGGCATAATTCCCCACTCTTCCACATTTAAAATACTTAAATGGAATTTATCCTTTGTACTTACATGTACCTATCTTCAACCTTCTGAAAAATTTTATTTCTTCTTCGTCAAAACCTGAGCATGAACATTCCTTTTATTTTATAGACTTGTTTTCCTTGAAAGTTGCATCTATGGTGGATGAATTCCCTTTTGTAATTCTCGTCTCATATTTTGTCAAGGAACCAAGTAGTTTATCCTTGTTCAAAGTCTCAAATTTTTTTGTCTCTTCTATCGCTGAAACCTTGGGATTGAACTTACAAGGTAATGACCTCAATATTTTTTTAACTATTACAATTTATTTGTTTTTTATCCTACTCTCATCATGACATTTACGACTTCATTAAATATAAAAAGGAACTTAGAAATATCTTCATCTTAATTCATTTTTAAAGTCTTAAACTGTGTTCTATATACTTGTAATTTGACCATCTTTACCCTTTTATTCCCTTCAAAAGAAAATTCCAATTTAACCCAGATATATTTAACAGTTTGACAATGCATTAATTCAATAAATTCAGACTCACATAATATACTCATAAGTGCATTCATAAATTTTTCATTAGCTATAAAATCTAGTTTGACATCCTTGTCACTATTCATTTCCTTTGGTTCTTCATACCCTGCCATCACAATAACTTAGACTTCGACTCCAAGAGAAATTAAATATGTCTTCATTCTCACTTTCCAAAAGGCATAGTTTCTACCAATAAATAAGGGGGATTTATTTGTTGAGAAACCTTCTTGACTAGTCATTCTACTAACTTAGGACCTCTTTCCAGTAGTTAAATTGTCACTAAAGGAACTTGTCTCTGATACCAATTGATATTGATATGTTTGCAAATTACTAAGGGGGAGGGGGTGGATCAATAATTTTAAAACTTCAATTTTTTCTCATCTTAAATTTATTCTTATGCACCTTGTGATTTATATATATGCTCAATTACTAATTTTTTCTTTGTGCAGTTACCAGAGAGAAATATTTGCATATATACTTATTCACAATTCAAGAGCATTCACACAATATTCAAGAAAAAACACATGAAGAAACCAGATATAAGAGGAAACTCATATGGGAGAAAACCATGTACTTTGGGCTAAAATTAATGTGAAGGAAGGATCCTACTTCCCAATTACATCATATTTTTTTGTACTCTCCAACCTACAAGAGGATTCTACCCCCAAGGAAGCTCCAAATCCCATAAAATTTTCTACATGCTACCACTCACAGGAGACTCCTACCTCAACATGATACAAATTATTATTTTTCAAGCTACAACTTGAAAGGATACTGCAATATCCTATTCACAATACAAATTCAAGTGTTTTGATTACTTGATATAAATTTTTGTTGTCAAGTATGTTGCACACCTTCTCTGCTTCTCTTCTACAATTTTGTTTCTCTTCTTTTGTTGGCCATGAACCCTCTCATAGAAACTAATTTTTCTCTAAGAAGTCATTTTTCCATTCAACAATGTATATTTTATAAGAATGACTTATTGGTTGTTTTTATTATTTGCATAAATATGGAATGAGACATTGTCTCTTGATCTTCTAAAACTGTTCACAACCTATCTCTTTCATTTTCAGATATGAAACACGAAATTTGTAATAAAAAAATATAGCTGAAATAAAAAATCTTAGCTATAATTATTACAAGAGACAAATCATATTTGTATTATCTACATCTTTTTGTTCAATGAAAGCATATAATTTTCATCTTTTGTCTCAATATTTTATGTTCCATTTTAACAATGTTCAACCTTCACATTCTATATCATATCCTTTTCACTTCACATCACACTAGAAAATTTGGCCCAATTTCCGACGGCCACTTCATCGCTATTCCGACACATAGTCATCACAAGAGCGACAATTCGAGGACGGGAAAAACGTGATTTGCCATTACGTCGCAATTCCAACGCACTGACAAAGTGTCACACTACCAAAAAAATTTCCATCGCTTCCAAACAATCGTCGCTCTTCCGATGTTTCCCAAACCGTCGCACTTCCGACATTTGTAAACTGTCGCAATTCCGACGAAATGTGGTCTGACGTTTTGAACGTCGCTCTTCCAATGTTTGTAAACTGTTACAATTCTTACGAAATGTGGTCTGACGTTTTGAGCGTCGCTCTTCCGACCTTTGTAAACTTTCGCAATTCCGACAAATGTGGTTCGACATTTTGAATGTCGCTCTTCCGACGTTTTTATAATGTTACTCTTCCAACTTTTTTATGTTGTCGCAAGACCGACGCGTCCTAGAAGCATCGCAATACCGACGCATTCCAAAAGTATCGCAATACCGACCCTATGAAGACTGACGGAAATCGTTCAAGATGTCGGAAGACCGACGCTTACAAAGCGTCGGTATACCGACGGCGGGTTCAATTTAAAAAAAAAAAAAAATGAAACTTTAAAACAGGACAGTAAATCTCCAATATTTTTTATGAATTGTGGGTGTTCCAATGACCGTGAAATATTAATATAATAAACCACCCCACAGCACTTCGACTATAAACAATCATATAAACATGGCTCTTTATTTCAAAAAACAGGTTTAAAATAGAAACAGGGCAGCATTTTTTTTTTCCAATTGTTATGAACATAATTCGACCATGAAATATTAGTATAATAAACCACCCCACAGTGCTTCGACTATAAAAAATCATTTTTTTTTCACAACAGAAAAAACGTTGTTTTGAATATATTGTATGAAGTAAAACAGTCCATGAAGTCATTACATTTTCACATCTGAAGATTGGAACCCAAATATCCATCCAGAAAAGTGGAAGTCCCACCCCAGACAATGATAGAAAAATACCCCATGTCACATACAGGGACATGATATAAAACCTAGTAACGGTTCACATGGAGATTATCGACAATATGAGAAAGCATCCAAATATGCCCGAGGCATATATAAGAAAGTGAAATAGCAGTATGTAGAATAGTAAAGCAACAGATAGAGTCCCGACGTCCATTGTTCCAAATACAAATTAAAGTACCCAAAATCCTTGAACAGAGAAAAACGCTAATCATGTGAGGAGTGTGATATGTCCAAAATAAAAAAAGACCATCAGACCATATCAATAAACCAGCAACATAGACCAACATCGCTAGTTTTAAAGGCAGAGTGATAACCTGTCAACACATAAAATAGTATCATAAAGCGGATACAGGGAATGTGCAGAGACATGTACTGTTGATATATGCCTCACACAAAAAGAATCCATGATAGAGAAAAAATATGTATAAACCCAAGGTCGATTGTATGTTCTGGCTCGCTTGTTCCCGGAAATAAAAACCATCTGAAGAAACCCAGGCTCGCTTGTAAGATCAGGCTCGCTTGATTCCAAAATTGGTAACCATCTGTTGCATCCGAGATGTAAGGTTCAGGCTCACTTGTTTCCATTATTAGCCCGCTACAACACCCACCCTTTTCATAGCAAAAAGGTTCCTGTAGATATACAGAGAAAGAGTATAATATGTAGACCATATAAACATGGCTCTGTATTTCAAAAAATAGGTTTAAAATAGAAATAGGGAAAAAAAAAAAAAATTCCAATTGTTATAAACATAATTCGACCGTGAAATATTAATATAATAAACCACCCCGCAGCGCTTCGACTATAAACAATCATATAAACATGGCTCTGTATTTCAAAAAACAGGTTTAAAATAGAAACAGGTCAACATTTTTTTTTCCAATTGTTATGAACATAATTCGACCATGAAATATTAATATAATAAACCACCACGCAGTGCTTCGACTATAAAAAATAATATAAACATGGCTCTGTATTTCAAAAAACAGGTTTAAAATAGAAACAGGGCAACATTTTTTTTTCTAAGTAAAGTTAATCTATTAATAGTGGGAATAAAATTACAACATGACCGAAGTCAAAAACATTGCCCAGACTTACGAGAAATTTGTCATCAAAAAATCAAAAAAGAAGACTTCCCTCATACGAGGAAACCAGTCTTGAACGTTTATAGAATTCAAAAATATTACAGAGGTCTAGCACAGTAATATAATCTAAAACATGCCCAATTAAGTGGGCCGTGAAGCAAGAAAACCAAATTAACCAAACTACTCCTCCGGTGGTTCCTCGATGATTCGACACCATCCTTCGGAAGGTCCAGGATCACCAGGTGCTATCTCCACATTCATGCCACCGCTCCCCTCTTGAAGGCTCGAATGCTGGCTGACTTTTTCTGAGCTCAGACCTGCCGGACAGGTGCATGGTTCCTCCACTTGGGCCTCCTCACAGAAAACCACGGTGATTGAAGCTGTGATTCGTGGGTGGTTCAGAGAGAAATTAAAGGAAAAAAGCGCAGTGCGCGTCGTGGGAGAAGGTGAAGCGGTGGGGAAATGAGGAGCAGGGGAGCCCATACAGTGGCCAGATCCTATAACCCGACCCCGCCTACTTCTAGTGTTTGGATAGTGACCTGCGTAATAATCACTGGACTGGGAAGACGAATCGGTTGAGGGGCTGGAGGGAGCGCGCAGGGGTTGACCTCTAGTGCTCCCCCTGTAGCAACGCATCCTTTAACGCAGGCGAGGCATGGGTGCAGTCTCAGCAGTGGACACAAGACGAGACAGAGAAGTAGGATTCCAAGAAAGCGAGGAAGACAGACACAAACCAGACCGAGAGAAATGCAGATTTTCACCAAGGTCTAAGCAGCAGTTCAGCTGGCCACTTCTCCTTCTCTTCACAGTGAGCAGTCAGTGTAACCCAACAACCGGAGAGCATCTGCAATTCAAAGGTTGTGGCTCGTCTGAAAAACCATAGCGAAATGCCATTTTATCGACCCGACTGCAATGGCATTGAAGAACGCCTGTCATAATTAATATCTCATTGATGAGAGCCGAAGGATAGATCATATTGGAGCATGTGGAATCGCTAACAGGAGTGGAGGTCCGATCTTGAACAGTGTTAACACTTAATGCGATTTGATGTGAAAACCTTGGAACTTAATTGAACAGCGTTAAAACTTAATGCGATTGATATGAAATTGCCACATCCATGTCCCATCACCTTAAACACCATCGAATGCACCCGTATCCGGGAACAGGGAAAATTTTGATTGAGGACATGTGGCAGAAATTGATTGGAGCAGATCTTTGTTTGGGCCGCTCGCGCAATGGAAATCCGGAACCGAAAAATATTAGGGCGAATTTGATAAGAAATTCGTGTCACAACTCTCCCTCCGTACGCCAGCCCAACTTCAGACCCGAAAAAGATTAGGGCGGAATTCATTTGGTTTTCGTGTCACAAAATTGGCCGACATTAGCAGGCTATTTTGGAACGCGAATTTGGTTTGAATTATGGTTTATCGCCATTTGAAGTCTGGTGGGCTCAACTTCAGAACAATTTTGTTTGATCCCATCTTATAAAATTTGTGTTAGGTTTCTTTGATAATCCACATATTTATAATAAATCATGGGAATACCACACTAAACATGTGGAAAAGTTATATAAATTATTGAGAACAATCATTTTTATGTAAAAATATCCAAATGTGCTTTTGGGAAATAAGAATTCGAGTATTTGGTTCATATTGTTTTAAAGGAAGGAGTGAAGTTGGAGCCTCAAAAGATGTAAGCTATTACAAAATGACCTATTCCTAAGAAAATCAAGGTTCTTAGAAGATTTTTTAGACTTCCATGATATTATTGATCATTTGTTAAGAATTATGCATGCATTTTAAGTCCACTCACATATCTCTTGAAGAAAATATCATTTATATGGAATGATGAGGCTACTTTGGCATTCTCTCTTTTAATGGATGCCATGTCTTCTATACCAACATCGGTTGCACCTAATTTTGGTAAAACATTCATAGTAGAGTGTGAGGCACTAGGACAAGGAATTTACGTAACATTAACACAATAAGGGATATCATTGGCTTTTAAAAGCAAGGAATTCAAAGAGAATATTTGGTGAAATCTACGTATGAAAAATAAATGGAAGCAATATTACATGCAATAAAAAATGGGGATAGTATATCATTGGGAGGTACTTTAAAGTCAAGATATACCATGATAGCATAAAGTATTTTTTGAAGCTATGATTTTCATTAGAAGATTAACAAAAATGAGGAGGAAAAATGCAAAGTTTTAATTTTGAGATAATCTGCAAAAAGGGTAAGGAAAATTTAGTACATGATGCTCTTTCTAAAATATAAGAGGCCTCAAATTTATATCCAATTACATTTTCTATTCCTAGGTGGCTAGAAGAAGCTTGCCATAATGGAAAAATGACAATAGTACTAAACAAAAACTAAAATTTATAAAGGATGGATGAACTCTATGGAGCATTGGGAGTGAAAGAGAGATATACTTTGGTGCAAATGTAGAATATTTTTATGCACGCAAGCATATTTGAATAAAAAAATATTAAGGGAGTCCCATGTCTCTCTGATGGTAGGACGCGGGGTTCCTTAAAACATCTCAAAGGATCAAAAATATATTTTTGGAAGGAATGAAGAAAGATATTCAAAATTTTGTAAGAGAAGGTCAGGTTTGCATAATAAATAAAAGAGAGATAGTAAAATCTCTAGGGTTACTTCAACCATTCCACATACATATTCAAAGACTAGAAGATATATCAATAGACTTTATTACATGGTTACTAAAATATAAAGGTAAGTATTACATTTTTGTGGTCATTTATATAGACAAATTTTGTAGATTTTTTTTGTAGAGCTCAAAGTACATAAACAACAAGCCAAGGGGCAGAAGTGTCCATGAAAGAAATACTAGATGAAGATCACTATTCTAGGAATAAGGAGTTATTTTCTCCAAAAATAACCTTTATCCAAACACTGACAATGTATCAGAGATATCTTTTCTATGCTTCTATAAGTGTATGATATATGTTCTTACTTCTAAATCATAGTCTTGGAAGTGGTTGTTTTGCTGGAAATATTCACCATATTCTATACTAAAGTCTATTTTCATTTTCAAAGATCCAATACATGAAAAAGATAATGGCTTTAAACAACATAAATATTTGAAATTTTGTAAGAATTGTCTGGCACACTTTGAATATGAATTTTGAAGTCAAGTGCATGATGCTGTATAGGATCAAGTGTCATTTTGAATACCAAATGTTTCACAAGAAACTTCTCAACATGCTACCCTGCAGTAAGGATTAAATGACAATCTTGCATCAACTATTTCCATAATAAAAGTGCACCTCGGCCATAAGACTAAACAACTACAAATGTTGTAGATCTAACAAGACCACACAATCAAATGTATTCCACAAGGCTAATACTGTATGAAAAATGAAAAGGAGTTTGCAACCAAAAATACCTTAGGCAACTAATTCAATTAGATACACCAAACCATCAACAAAAAGGAAAACCAACCTACTCAAAAGGCAAGCATTTACCTCCTTTGACAAAATTTTGAGTTCCGAAACAAGGGCCTTTATTGTCTTGTCAATGCCCCTAGTAATTTGAACAGGGTTTGCACCTGCTGCAACAACCTAAACAAAAAGGTTTCATTTCAAATTATTTTCCACAAATTTAAGATACAACCATTGTCAGTTTTGTATTTCCTAACAAGCTCATAAATTTTGACAAAAGAACCAAATTTTTTTAATACCTGATAGCAATTTTTTCACTCAAAAACTATCTTAGACTCAATAAGCCCAACCCAAAACTAAAAAACCAAACACCATAAGACCCTACAAAAATGAATAGATGATCTTAATCCAGTACTATCGACAAAAAGTTACCTTTACACCCTCACTTATTAAACCCTGTGCAAGAACAACAGATGTTGTGGTTCCATCCCCAGCTAAATAATTTGTCTTTTTTGCAGCTTGCCTTACCATCTTGGCCCCAATATTTTCAACTGGGTCCTCTAATTAAACCAATAAAAATGCCAAAACCATAGCATTGAAATACATTTCATTACACTGTCAATAACAATAAAATTTGACTCAGCCATAACACTTTCCTTTTATTGTCGTGAAAATATTTATGCATTACTCTAATGTGGCTAGTCCATAGACCAAGTATACCACTGGGTAACAAATATGTTTCCTTTCACCTTTGAGTTTTCAAATTATCCCTACCAAATCTAAGACATTTAAGAGGGGGGACTAATACAACGTTAAAAAGAAAACCAAAGCACACATCTGCAAATTACCTCCTTAGCTACTGTCACACCATCATTAACTATTTTCGGAGAACCATGCTTGCTCTCCAAGACAACATTTTTCCCTTCACCCCAAGGGTGACTCCAACAAGATCGGCAAGTTTGTTCACACCGCCTGCAAGACAAATTGACAATGCTTTCAGTAAGTGTGCAATTGAATGCTAGACCATATGCCAAAACAACCCTCCATGAAAAATTAAAATAACATATTAAAATCGAATATAAGTGGACAAGGAAAGATCCACCGCAGTGAAGTTTCACGTGCAGGTGACCTTCCTTTAAACATCATTTTTTCTCTAACCTGCAATTTGTTTGTCACTGAGCCATCCTTGTTGAAGTACAACTCCTTTTCCATAGCTCTTGTATTAACTACCTTCTCTCTGTCGCGTAATCTCAGAGTCCCTCTTCTGCTTGAGCGATTAAAGGAAATGGGTAAAAAAACTGAAAGAGAAGACAATTGTCTGCCATAATTATCAAACATTGCACCCAACTTCTTCCCCTTTCCATTGTTACCCAATGAGGTAGATGTGGCAATTGTTGTCATACCGTCCAAAGCAGAGGCCATCTTCTCTTATGTTGAATATAGAATTACAAGATCTTCATATTAGTATGAACCTTAAAAAACATGACTCCCATTGCTAAAAACCACTTTTAAGTTGTAACATGCAAACTAAACAACTATCGCAACTTTTGGCAACTTCTGGAGCATTAAGAGAGAAAAAACCAAAGAGAAATACAACCACAATCCTCATTTTAATGAGACCGGACTATATATTTGCATTAAGATAATAGAAATAAATCACGATTATATTAAGGCCAGCACAAAACAATCTTTAACCAGTGTCTCTCGCGGCCTTCAGGTTGCCATGCTAGAGGTTGCATATTTTTAATTTAAATTCTTGACCTCTCGTGCCCATCTATGAATGTATCCAATGGGATATCTACATCAAATGCTCCTTTATATCCCCAAAAAAAAATTCCCTACTACAAGAGCACCAGTATTGATGGATCACCCCACACCATCCCACCCACTAGAAATGGTGAAAAAGGAAACCCGAGAAAAATTCTGAAATATCTCAAGATGACTATATGGGTGGTTCTTATGGATCAACCAACCATTCAGAGCATGCTCATCAATCCAAACCATGAGTATTATGTGACGATATTCAAGCAGGCACTGAATCGGATTTCTGAAGCTATGTTAGAGAAACCCTAAACTCTCATTGAAAAAATAAAAATATTCTCAGCAACAAAGATGATCACACTCTGGGTAACCCTGGAGGCTATTTGGGGGTGATGAGTCCAATAGGTCTCAATGAACTGTTGCCCTCGCCGGGGAATACTATTGCAGTGGAATTTGATACTATTTTGGATGTTGAATTCCATGATCCTAATGGAAACCAGTACCTTCAGCTCCAATACCTGTTCACAAAAGAGGGTGCCATAGTCATTCATGCGTGCAGAGAGGGTGAATTGCAGGCATTGCAACAGGAGGTGTTGTTGTTGTTGCATTGGCCACTAGATTGTTTGTCTGGTTCTGTTACAAGCGCAGAGTATTGAAAAGGACAGATAAATTTAGTTCAGATATTGTGAAATTGCCTCGGAAATTCACCTACAAAGAGCTCAACAATGCTACGAAAGACTTTTTTTGAATGTGATTGATAATCGATAATTGCAAGCAAGGGTAATCCCCTTGTGAAACCCAAATTTCTAAGCATTTTCTAAAACCTGATGACAGAGTCATTGTAATGAACAAGTGCCTAGGTCCATATTATGTCCAAATCTACCAAGCACTAAGATCTATAAAAAAAATCCACAGTATCTGCGAACTAAGAAGAAGAGGTAGAAAATGTATTCTGCTTACCTGTTCAAATAGTGGTTGGGGTTTACGTCATGGCAAAAATTTGACAGAGCCCATGTAGAATTTCTTATCATTGAAATTCTAGCAGTATCATTCAACTGGGCAAGCACCTGTCTCAGAGCTCCATGACTAAGGGCAAGATCCCTAAATGTTGCAGAGTCTCCAGCAATATTTCCCAAAGCCCAAACAGCCTTACACGAACACCAGTTGAACTCAAAGTTGGGTACTAGTTTTTTAAATCAAATTCCAAAATTACAAACATATAAAGATAGTTGGGAAGAATAATTTTATGCCTCTAAAATAAACGTGCTACCTGTTCTCGAACATTATCATTCCCAGAGGTAAGAAGTTCCACAAATATAGGCAATGCCCCGTAATCAATCACAACCTTTGTATTCTCAGAGGTTCCTGAGACTATATTAGTCAAAGCCAAAGCTGCTTCAAAATGCATTATCAATCACAAGGTATCACCATCAAAGCTATAATTTTAAGATAACAATTTATCTACCATTGAAACTATAATTTGAAAATAGATACACCTAGTGATATAGAAACCTAGTGAGAGTAGAGGTTAGGAAATTATAATAAGAATTATTACAAGATATCACTCACAGTGCAGTGGATTGTTCATTGTCTGTTGTAACTATAATTTTAAAGAAGACACACTTAGTGATATTGACACCACCAAGTGAGAGCAGAGGTTATGAAATTATAATGAGAATTATTTCAAGATATCATATTACTCATAGTACAATTAATTGTTTATTGTTTGGCGTAATAATTTTTTATTATTTATAAACACAATCAAACATATTATGAGGGATGGTGATGAAATTGACAACGGTCTCATAACAAACCATAACGGGCACATCCCATGGCAAGATAGACTCTGAATAAGAAAGAAAGCAAAACAAAGTGATTACTTACAGGATCATAGGCTTCCTAAAGAACAAGATCCATAGCAGCATCTGTAACCCCTAAAGCAACACCTCTCTCTGCAAGACGAATCGCTACATCTTTCATATGTAGTCTAGCAAATTTTCTGAGCTCATCACGAGAAAGAGGATCAAATACAACTATATCATCAAGTCTATTCAATAGCTCTGGCCTGAAATGTCTTCTAACCTGCAAAAATATTCAAAGGCATGTCAAAGCACTGCAGCCAACTTCGTGATAAAATTATATGAAAAATATGCATACACAGAGTCCAGGAGAATGAAACGGCAGGTGTATTGGCAGCTGCCGAAATGCAACAACTAAAACGGCAGGTGTATTGGCAATTGCGGAAATGCAGCTACTAAAACGGCAGGTCTGTCGACGGTTGCAGGTGTGTGGATTGTTGCTGGTATTTTCAGACCGATTCCATGGAAATATACCAGAAACCAGTGGTATGTCAAACCTAGAAGGTAACCCGAGAGACTATGATCGTCAGATTAAACAAGTAACAGGTGTCGTGCGTAGATAAGAAGTGTTGACGAAAAAAAAATTGATCTCTTTCATAACAGAAGGCATATCGGCCTAAATATCTAGGACATGTGGCACTCCATGATAAAGACACATGGTGTGTGGATTTGAGTTTTTCAGGTGGTCAAGTGGGCCGAAAATAGGTGAAATGTGGCACCACTCAGAGATTGACATGTGCCAATTGGTACAAGTGGTAGACAATTGGCATGCTCAAACAACGAGGTGATGCAGGAATGACATGAGGGAGAAAATATCAAAAAAGCCCCAAATCTGGAGAACTAAAGCTCATCACCAACCTAAGATTGACAACTTTACATGATGTCACCTATGAAATAGTAAATGGAGAAATCATAGTAACAATAAAGTAACCTATGTAACAATAAAGTCGAATTCATCCTGGGAGTGGTAATTGGAGAAATCATAGTGAAGAATAGGAAACATGCAGAGTTGCTTACAATCAAATAGATGAAAAAACACATATATAAAACCTAGATAATAATCATGAACAAGCTTAACATTGAATTATGAACTATAAAGGAACTTACAAAATGTGACATTACAAACACGGTCCTTCCACCTGACAAAAATATCCTAGACATGACCCTGGTTGACAAGTTTTATTGCTCATGATGCAAGAGGATTTGTACCTGCGCTGCCAAGTCATTCAAAATCCATAATTATCTATACAATAAATACAAGTAATTGATGTAGTATTTTTTACTCTAAGATGCATTCTTATGATAATGTTAGAACATATGTTGACAATGTCAAAACATACCTGAATAATCTCCTCTTCATTTCAAGAACAATTTATTGGAGTCGCCTGAACTTGGAACAAGCCTCCCACGAGCTGAAAGAGTAGCAACTAATTCAACCGTGAATTTTTTGCTGCTACATTGGAACGAGGGAGGTTTTCTCCAAGATTAAATCACTCCAATAAATTATTTATCTCTGTACAACGACCAACCCACGCAGAAGGGGAAGCTCTTATGGCCCCTCCCCCTCACATCACTCTCAATTCCCTAATACCCAATCTATATTTCATTTTTTACTTTCATGAGCATAAAAAAAATATTCAATAACTAATAAAGAAACAATTCAACAAAATGTACGCAAGGAAACATTTCAATTAATGCTTGACATAAAAATAGTATGATAAATGATTTTTTTTATATAACGCAAAAAACGTTCCAAGTATGGTAATGTTTGTCTTATAATAATACAATATTTTACATTATCAAATTTTATTTTTCTTCTTCCTATCTTTCTAAAGCTCTAATTACATCATCTTATCATCGTACTCATCTGTTTATATTTCGACCCGCACTGCTGACCTAGTTGCGTAGTCACGATGTCTGGTCTCATCTAGTGATGGGGCATCGCCTACAAAAACAGATAATATTAAATTTTAATTGTCAATTTTTAAATATCATTGAACTAGTTCCGTAATATTAATAAAAAAAATTGCAATGAGATTATTTCCCTAGTGCACCAGTTTTTGCCGTTAGGACTGTTGCCCTATCTTCCTCTCTGGTGGTAAGATCCTCAAGGGAAACATTCTCTGTCATTTAAACAAAAAATGTTATAAGGACAACCATCAAGGTCTAATTAGAAAAAATTATAAGTGGAAATTAATTACCGTCACGGCCCTCACTGATAGTAGCATTGTCGACCTGGTCCCCACTACAATGATCAGGTTGCACGTGAGGAGCATTTACATCTAGCTCTAAAACTGAGTTATTTGCCTCATCGGTAGTGCTGCTCCCCCGATTTAAACAAAGTTGTTAGACATTAAATTTATGGACGAAAATAAACATATTGAAATGTTAATGTTTTACCTTATCAGGCATTCTGGATCTTGGGACCTGCCCCAAGTTTCTCCAACGTTCAACTACGGCTTGATAGCCGAAATGGAAAGCGATATTTTTATTTTCCTCTGTAGTTTCTTTTCCGAAGTCATCACCCTACATTACATATGATTTTGTACTTTTAATCATATTTGATAGGATTACAAAAACGTTGGAAGGTGATACAATTAATTATAAGATGTTTAGCTACTTAATTACAATTCTTGCGACTAATTTCAAGTAGCCACCCTGGCCTAGCTTGTGATGGCCATTTTTTTCAATCCTAGCTTTGGTTGCCTTCAAGGTGTCAGGAAACATAGCATCAAAATATTGAATTCAGATATGATGTAGCACACTTTTATTTTAGACATAGAGAAAATTAAAGCTATTGAATTAAAGTTGTAATTTACCTTGCGGGTCCAGTTGGCATTTTTCCTTCTTTCTTTGCCCTTTTCTCTTTTCCGTCATGGATGAGTGCTCTCTACTCACTCTCTAGAACTGTGAGAGGACGCTCGTATCTAGATTTAAATTGTAATTGCGTCCTATAGGTGTCCCTGGTATATTTCAAATATTTTCTGGCTACCCGAGCCATCGTTGTTCTGTCAAATGTGTCGACCCCAAAAAGGGCTTCTAGATAATCTAGAAGTTCGTTTTTCAGGTTGGAATTCTGGGAATTCCACCTTGTGCATATGGTTGGGCCAAAAATTACCAACACATGGCTCTCCAAAAACCTGTAGAACTCATTGTTTCCTACACAGAAAAAAATATATTATCATTAATTTAAAAATAAAAATCATGATAAATATGTTTTAGATAGAGTACATGAAATAGTTAAAATATTAAAATTTACCTAGGAGTTGTACGTGCTTTATAGGGACACCTTCATCGTTCACCAACAACATGCCATTAATGGTCCCTGTGGAGCTGACACGTGTAGCTCCAGGAAATGCAATAATGTAGTTGGCCATATTAGCCTCATCATTGCCAACACGTTCAGCGGTTGGCTGGGTGTCTGCTTGGGCAGGGTGTGTTTCTTGGCTAGCACCTAAAGGAGTAGAAGGTGTATGAGAGGGTTTTTGGGAAATCTCTTGTCCTTGTGTCCCACTACCACCAACACGGGGTTCAGCAAATGCCAGAAAACGCTACATACAAAAGAACTTTTTGTTATTTTAGTCAATGTAAAAATTAAAAATCAAACTATCACAATTCATCTCATGCAGAACAAAAAAAATATCCTTTTGACTTTTTATTATTACCTGATATCTTTCTAGCTGGCTCATAAGATGTGTTATCCTCTCTTCTGTTTTAGGTGTTTTAGGCGTGTCTATCAAAGTATTAAATTCTGACCTTGCATCTCATGCCTTTTTTTGCAACAAGAACACTAGAGATAGGGATGAAGAAAGCTCTTCCTCAAAGAGGGAATCATCAGGCGTACCATGGCTAGGTGTCTGCATATTTGAACAAAATTAATATTATTTCAATTATGTAAATAACTAAAATACTTGAATATAGAGCAATGCTGGCACTTTACATGTTCTTCCGCTGGCCTCTTTCCGCGATCATCCCGTCTCGGGGTTGTTCCTGCACTGCTCTGATCAGTCTGCCACATTGCAATAAAATTATAAATGTAAAAACTTGAAAACAATATCTAACTTGAAAAAACAAAATGAAAACTGAAATAATTTCTAATAAGACACCGGACGACAGAGTTAGAGTTTCAAATATGCCTTGCATTGAATTCAGTCCTGGAAACATGTCATTGCACATTAAGGCACCCAAACAAGAGACGAGTTGACAATGAAGACCTTATTGAATATATTGTTGGAGAAAATTCTAGTAAACTTGTTGTGAAGACCTTGAGGATATTTTTTGAGCAACATTGTTGAACTTGATGGTATAGCATTGTTGGAGACGATCTTGAAGGGCCTTGAAGTGAAGCTTTTGGAGCAACTATTGAAAAATCCTTAGAGCATTTAAGTAAGGCACTTTCTATCTTCCATCACCTTTTTCCTTTCAATATCATTTAAACGATTTTGTTGATATTTAATGTTTGAAATCACGTTATAATTCCTTGATTATATGTGTTTGGGGACTTTCCCTTTGAAATTACCAAAAAATACCCTGGCAATTTTATCTTCAGGATGCATGTCTGACCCTATTGTTCAATATTTTGATTGATAGTAGTAAACATAGAGAGTTAGGGGCTCTTGACTTGGTTTGGTTGGGCCATTAGATCCCTAACATCTACTAGGGAGAACCCCCCTTGAGTTGGAGGAGAGCTAGCCCGAAGTGAAAAGAAGTTGGTGAGGTGACAATGGGGCTATTGAATTACACATGGTATCACACTTTAGCTTTAGGACTTTATCTTGAGAAGTGCGAGATTTTGCTATATCAATTCTCAAATTGTTTACAACACTATTGTTAAGAACTAATAAGAAGTGATGTTGAGGGGTTTTTGGGTATAAAAAACAATACCATTTAAAAACTAGGGTTCTCAGTCCTTGGCATTCCTTCACCTGGGCCTAGGGGCACACTAGAATAATTTCACACTAAGCCATGCAAACTTAAAAGTAACTTAACAGATCCATAAAGTAATAATAATCATAATTCCTAATTTCCTATTGTACGATATGATGCAAATTATTCAAACATGAAGCAATGAAGACATGCAATGTCTGAATTTCAAGATTGATGAACCAATACAAGAAGTTAGAAACTACAACTTTGAT
Organism: Pinus albicaulis; assembly: GCA_034641835.2. NCBI lineage: Eukaryota > Viridiplantae > Streptophyta > Pinopsida > Pinales > Pinaceae > Pinus > Pinus albicaulis. The sequence continues at coordinate 547,807,777 of CM076572.1, forward strand.
TCAATACTCCGTGTCCTAACTCCAGGAAGGAATCTAGTTTGTAGTACAGAACATGCATCATGTATTATCAATTCTTAATTGACAACAACTAAAGGTCATCTACATCATCAATTCCTTCCCATTTTGTTTTTTTATGTTATATTCCTTATAAAAGTGTCAAATTTCTCTCAAAGTAAGCAACCACTGAATAAAATAAAAAATAGTTGAGATATGATTGAGAAATGGTCATTTATTTCTTAAAAGGATCTTCACGATTTCTTTGGTTGTTTTTCATCTCAAGAAACAAGAAATGACCTAAGAAACTATCGTACTGTAATATAAGAAACAACATGGTGCAATGGCCATTTTCAAAGCCAAATGATGTCCATTGAGGACATGGCCTTTATTTGGTTCCTGTTTCATAGGAGTTTCGGGTAGAAATGGAACTTTTTTGTACCATTTCCAGTAGTAAAAAGGGAAAACCTTCTTTTCCATGGGAAATAATTTACCTTTCCTTTTTCAAGATAATCTAAATCACAAAAAATATGAACTATACTGCACACATTCTTGGATAATGTGAAAGTGGAAAAGGAATACCCTACACAAGTAATGCACACATCTACATTTGAACACTAATAGATTTTTGTAGTTGAAATGAAATGCTTGTTTTCATTTAAATGTAGGGTTTTTAAAGTAGGGAGAAATAATGGCTGCCAAATTAATAGGCATTTCTTTGGGAAAAATTTAAATCTTGTACTAGGTGATGAAGATAATAGAGGGTATTGAATCTTGATTCTTGACATTGTGTTTAACTTGAATAACTCAAATGATTATAAATATCAGTGGATGAGTTTTTTTTTCAAGTATGTCACTCAAAACTCTTATCTCAAAGCATTGTATGATGGCTAGCATTTGCTTGTTTCCCTTTCTTCATTTCAATGTAAAAAGTATATTAATATATTGGAGCACGAATGATAACTACAATTGTTTGCTCTGCATTATATCCAGCCCCAAGATTATGAAAATTTTTCTCAAGTGGAGCTATTGGTTATTGATGAAGAAGCTGCAATTCCATTGCCTATTGTAAAGGCTCTGCTCGGGCCATATTTAGTGTTTATGCCTCAACGTAAAATGGGCATAATTATAAATGACAACCACAGGCACAAAGATTTTGGTGGTACTAAGTTTCATGGAGAAACATGATGATATTAACCCTATATATCAGCAGACTCATATCTATATGAGAATGATCTCAACATTGACCTTGATAATGGAGGGCTCTAACATCATCAGACCAAACTGGAGAAGGTAGACTAAGTCATCACTTTCGATCTGGAGTACTACCCTTGTGATAAAGTTGATGACTTTCGATCTCCCATTCTCTACCACTTTGCACTTCACCTTCAATATAGATTAGACCAAGGGCAATTCGTTACTGGGTGTTGAGATGGATGAGTTTGTCGAACTAAAATCCATAGCTTAAACTTCATGAAACTGGTGGAGTCAAATTCATGCAAGCACAAACACATCTTACACATCCTCTTTGAAACCCATCCAAAATAACATTGGAAGACATCTAGAGAGAACCCTATAGCCTAACACAATCCAATGGAATTGACCAAAAAAACCCAAATAGAGTCAAACCTACTATAGGAGTGGGAAGCGCTCCTAAAAATCACTTCATTTTTGTAAGAGTCGATTCCCAGGTGAACCTAAGCAAGAGCTTTAGGTAATGCTTTTCGCAAGAGTTGAGGGCTAGCTGTTTCGCAAGAGTCTAGGTTGAATGCTCGAGGCTAACGTTCTCGTAAGAGACGAGGGAGAAATGAGGCGAATTCCTATTTTGAAAAAGAGGTCAATGTTGCTGTTCTGCAAGAACCGAGGGCCACTGATACTCTACGTTAATGTTGTTTTTAATAAAATAATTTTTATGAAATAAGATATAAGGTCACATATACCGTATTTAAGTAAGTTAATATGACGGTTACCCAAATCAATTGCGACACTTATACATTGTGGCATACTTGCGACATTTGGAAGCAGCCGTCGCAATTGCGACGCTTTAGGGCATAGTGTCGTAATTGTGACATCTTCCTCCAAACGTCTCAATTGTGACACTTTTTCCAAGTGTCGGTATTGCGACACTTTTCTCTAAACGTCGGTATAGCGATGGTTTTAGGCGGGATTGAAAAAATTTGGGGAAATTTCCGACATTTGGTCAAAAGCGTCAGAACCAAGTGTCGGAATTTCCCCCAAATGTACTAGTGTCACTTTCAACCTTTTCATTTTAAGCTCTCTTATAACAATGTCATACATCATTAATTAATGTAAACACATCCAACAGTCATGAAAATTTGACATCAATGCCAACATTATCAACTGTTGGAGCTCCATCCAGAATACAGTCTGGTTGTCGAAGCAGTGGCTTTTAATGATGTGCATTGGCTATAATAACACATAGAATGGTGAATTAGTGACTTTGGTGAAACAAGTGTGTGACTTTGTCAAGGGTCAAGGATGATGCATGAAATTTTATGACACAACGAGGGTAAAATGAGTGAGCCCCTTAGAATCCTGTAATAGTATGCAAGTTGAAAGGAACACACGAGCACAAAAGACATCACAACTAGTCTGCAAAATAGTTCTCAAGTTAACCATGATGGAAATATACAACAACATGCATTCAAAAAAATTCATGCTAATGAAAATGAAATAGTTCATAAGTGTTAGCGTAAGTGATACAATATATATTGCAAACATAACCAAAATAGTCCAATTATATTCACAACATATGCATGAAAACATGTTTCCTTTGAGATTTATTAAAGTGAAAGTTCTAAGCATAAATATACCATTGAAGATTCACTAGTCCCAATAGTGGAACATGAATTCCACACTTACTCATATAAATTAATATACTCCCTCTATGCTACGAAGAAACCATGTATCTCAAAAAAAGTCCCAAGCTTCTGATCCTAAGCCTAAGCCTAGCCAAAATCTTGGCTCCCAAAATCCCTTTACATGAGTTATGAGGATATATTTATAAAAAAATGGGTGATGATTCATCTCCCTGTTGCGACTCTTGGACTTCCCTCATGAATCTTCAACTTTATTACAAAATTACTCTTCACATTCCACAATTGACACTTGGAATTTCAATTACAGATTAATTACAAAATAATGATTACAATATAATAATATGGACCATTGGGTAGATCTGACTAGACAGTCTAATAATACAAACAATATAATCTTGAGTTTAGTGAAACTCCAACTCAACAACTTCAACTTGTTGTTTCTCAGTCACATAACAAGGTCAAGCTTTATATTGCATGATGACTTCCCCAAACTATGTGATGGGATTAGGTTGGAAGCGAACTCTAGTCTCCATGGCATCCGTGTACACTGATTTGGAACCGATCTGAGTTTCCTTCTTTAGCAGGATAAACATAGTATTGATTTGGACAGGGACACCAATGTACTTCTGCATGTTCTTCTTATTTGCTTCAAGAAATTCCTTGGTAGAAATATGTGTGAAATGCTCCAAGTATTCTTCAATCTCTTGCCTAACCTGATTCTTGCATTTGGCTTCAATGATTCAGCAAAGTGATGGGATCTTGTGTGATTCACCATGAAATACACATTTTTGTACAATTGTGCATATGAGGCCTAAAATTTTTTAATGAATGAGGTGATCTGTTTGTTATTCTGGAAGAGCATATAAACCTTTTATTTCTCCAACTCTTCCTATTTCCTTGTTTTCTTTCCTAATTCGAGAGGTGCCCCTTTGTATTGCATTGACCACTCATGCATGGAAGAAATAGTTGCTTGAAAAAAATTGAGAAATTTAACATGTCTACTGCAAATCGTGCAGGTGGACAGCTACCTTATGCACAGTTACAAGCTCATCATAAAGGTTATGAATGGTATCTCCAAATATAGATACTTCTCCAAGTATGGATGCCTTAAGCTCTTCCAGATATACTTGTGTGGGAGTTGTGTTCTAGACCTCTTCTCGGAGATGTTCAAATTCTTTCCTCACAACCTACACGTTCTTTGAAATTTTTTTGGTCTCTATCCTTAGATACTCCATGTTTGAAGTTTATACTCCTGCGAAAGAAAATTTGGTTGCAACAATGATATTTGAATTCCTTCTAGTGTCTCTCACAATCACCCTTCCTATGATGAATGCATGAGATGCAAGATTGTCTGAAAAATTTTTCTTTCTTGCTTTTAAAATCTTCCTCTAAAGCTCTTCATAAGTTAGATTGTATGTGTCCATGACTGGACCATCATCAAGAGGAAAAATTTCCTCTTCCTCAGTTGGAGCTTGCTGTACTATGAGAGGAGTAGGAGAATAAATGGTGACATACTGTGTGCTCAGCATCAGATCAACATATCAGTTTAATGGATCCTATTATAGGCCATTTTGTCACATATGATCAAGTGAGCCTCCTAATGGATCAATCAACATCCTATTCCTTTTTTCATCATATTGCACAAATATCTAAGCATGTATCTTTCATCCCTCAAAGTTTCAACCCTAAACTACCATATCTATGCCAGTTTTAGGACCAACACTCTCTACAAGCCTACTAGGGTGTGTTCACATACAAGTTGCTCCATTTGGCCAATGTTAGTCACCAACAGGTCGCTCTCCTTTTCACCTGTGTTGGTTTTATAATTCTAAGAGAATGATCAAGATTCTGAAAACTTAACCTTCTAGGAGTTTACAAAATTTGTTTCAACTACTTACCTTGGATTGAGATTTAGATCCTATATTACCCTAATTTTTAGTTTTCACCACTTATCTGATCCTATCCCTACAACAAAGGTAGATCTAAAACCTTAGAATGGTAATTGGATAAGAAATACCAACTTACCCCACTCTTATATATGTTTATCGTCTTTCTTATGAGAAGGTGGATGAATGAATGGTTGGATTTGGAAAGTTGTTATTCCGTTATCCTGATGCAATAAGTAGTTATCATATCATGCATAGGGCGACTGGAGGTGTATATTGTGACAAGGAAAGGACAAGTTAAAAACTTGAAGGATCTCTTATATAGGATCAACCACCACTTATGGTTGTAATATCCTTCCATTTATATTAATAAAAAGAATTCTATGTTTTCCTATATGTGATGTCATTTTTTCACTTATTTCAATACCATGTTGATCTATTGAATAAATTATTTAGATGATACTACATACATATCGTAGTTTCTTGGCTTATGTTATCTGACTGTGCAAGATCTAATTTTGGTAATCAGAGCTATAATTGGAGCTTCCAAGCTAAAGAAGGAGTGAAGTGAGTGACAGTTTCTAGGTAGGCCTCACTCCGTCATCTATTAACTTTAAGGAAAATCATTGGGTTCCTTGTCTCTCTATTTTTATAGGTTGACCACCAAACCTAGGGGAGATACCTTTGTCCGAAATCATAAATCTTGTATAACAAATTGGTGACCACACTTGGGAACAAAGTATTATGTTGGTGGTTTTCCTTGTCCTTTGTGTCTGATCACCTCCTTGATTAACCTTTGTTGAATCATCCAACCAAGATCATACCTAGTGTTAGGGTCCTATAATAATAGGGTTCATAATTTGGAATTGACCATGTAAAGTCTTGCAATATTGTACATACCTTTGCTTTCTGCAAATTTTTTCCCATATTTAAACAATGAAAAGAGGGTTAAGTCCTAAAAGAACAATCAAAGGACCAAAAGAAAAATATCAAAAGGATATAAAATATAAACCCCACAAAAAGAAACAAGAATAAATTCAGAAAGTGTTGCACGATGATCATACAGTTTAATCTTGATTCATTCATGCTTTAAATTTTATGTTGATAGTTAGTGAATAAGATCTGGCCAAACAATTTAATCTTGGCAAATCAATAGTTAGGTAGAGAATAAATGAGCTCATTAGTTTAATCTGAGCCATTGGAAGTTATAAAGTTAGAAGTAGATTAGTTTTCTTATTTAAAATAAAATAAAAGGGTTAGCAAGCTCAAATGCACCCAATAAAGGAAATAAAAATGTTAGGATAAAATAAGGGTAGGTAGATTACTTTCATAAGCATTGGAAAGCATTAATTGGTTTGTTTCTTATCATGAATATATTACTAATTTTCCCCTTCCTAATTCTAAAAAACCCCTTCCCTCTTCATTTTTCCTTATTCCAACACATTTCCCTTGAAAAAACCCTTTCCCTTTACTAAACTCCCTTTTTCCATTAAAAACCTGCAAAAAACCCACTTTGCATAGTTTTAAATGATTAAAATATCATTGGGCCCCACTATAAAAAAACCCTCACCGATATCCTTTTAACACCCATTCCTAAGGTATTATTAACCTCCCGTGTTCATACCCATTTACCTCATATTATTTTAAACATATAGTTTAATATATAATCCAAACCCGATTATTATATAGATCCCCTCCACTTTATTATATTCCCAAACCCCTTGATATTATTTCACCCTATAGTTTGATTAACTCTCATTCTATATATTTAACCCATTTCACATATGTATTATAACCCTCCGCAATTATAATCCTAACCCCCCACTATATTAAACCATCGTAATACATATTAAATCCCTTCACGTTCGTAATACCCGACTCCACCACTTCCAAATGAGAAGCCCCGAAAGTCGTCCAATCTCTGCTATCAGGTCCAATGGCCCACAGATGATTTCTCATTCCTCGACAGTCCAATGATTAACGGAAAATGGGGATGTGAAATGGGTGGTTTTTCCCATCCCCTCCCTTGCCATTTGGTGATCCCACGTTGTATCGCACTCCCCCATATAAAACTGCCAAACCATCTTTGCGTTGTGTGATAGACCATTCAAAAAACCGCCAAACCACCTACCCACTATCTGATAAAAACCCTGAACCACTGTGGTAACACCTGCGTTGTGCTAAAATTCCATACCACTCCATGCAATGTAATAAACCCCCATTCTTCGAAATCCATACCTGCACCTTGTAAAATCTATAGAATTTTCAAAAGAAACTTGGTTATTCTGTCCTTACCTCTGTTTGAATTATGTAAATGAAAAGTCTTTTCCAAACATAATTGAGCCATCCACAGTCCGAGCTCTGTCCACAGACATCTCATTTCAAAAAATCCATTGATTACCTTCCCGACAGACCTATGTTTATTAATGATTGTTTTATTTTGCAAGTTATTAGCAAAACATAAGCTTCGATAAAAAACTTAATACTAGTTAAAACCTGTTTACTCTAAGACTCACAAGGAAATGTATTCAAAGGCTTCATTCAGAAGGAAAAGACAATTATCACATAACAGGAGGAAACAAGACACGCAGAGGTAGTAATTGTTAAAACATAGATAAATCAACAACATCGTATTCACATTTTTACATGAAGTCAAACATGTCTTTAGTAAAGTTCACTTTTACTAAAGACAAACAGTAGGATGAAAATAAAAGATACCAAAGTATGTGATTTATGGTGGCAGAGCAGTCATGGTAAAAGAGAAACAGGTTAAAGAGCAGGCATATAAAGCAAAGACAAGTTAAAGATTTACTACAGAAGAAAGACAAGTCAGATGACAAGCACCGTGAGAGAAAAGACAACAAAAGATCAGAGAAACAAACAAATAACATTATTCAAATAAAATAGGGACATCTTTCAGTTAGTTAGAAAGGTGTCACTACCTTTTAGTATCCAAATAATTTATTTCCCAGAATAAATCCTAAAACAGTTTAGGATATTTTGTATTAGTTTTTGTATAAATACTTCATCCATTTGAAGTATTAAGGTGTGGATTTCTGAACATTTCTATAGTTGTATTGATCTGAAACCTGAGGGTTTATTGTAACATTTTCAAGTCAGTAGACTGGACTGAGTAATAAAGGCATTGCATTAAAGGATTCATGTATTGAGCCACTTCAGTGAAGTATCTTTCAATTTTTCAATTGTTATTTTCTTAAGTATTCCATAAACTTGCATGTTTTCCAAAATTAAATGTTATAATAGGAATATTATTGCAAAAATTGTTTAAGTGCACTCTGCTCTGAAATGTTATTAATTTTAATGTTTTCTTCTGATATATGGATCTAAGAATACTTAATTTCTCTCCCATCCCGATTGACCTCCTTCTCCTTCCTTCATTATCCAGTTTAAGGCTTAGTTGCTCCTTGATCCAAATTGAAAACCACTTCACCCTTCAGCCTAAAAGATCTATATTTGCTCAGCTACCTTGCCTTGTGAACACTTCCTTTAGAACTTTATTTAGTCTTGTTTTCTTGATACATTGACTCCATAGCCCACTGGAAAATAGAAAGTCATCTATCCATCTAAATCAGTAATTCCACCACCAAATCAAATCAAAACCAATCAAGCATACATACCTATCCTAAAATCAATTAACTCAACCAAGTTAAATCATTAAGAGAGAGATCTCTCTGAGCATTAGCAAGGCTAGATCCTAATCTCAAATGTAGGTTTGTGGTTACCTCGGTTATTTCTTTATTTTAGCCTAGGGAAAATTACTAAGTGATAACATATTGGTGACCATACTAGGGATAAAGTTTTATTCAGAAAGATCATACAAGTATCAGATCTAATATATGATGGTGGACAGTGATCAGACACACAAAGGTCAAAATAATCCACCTGGCGATTCCAACTCCAAATAAATTTCAAAATTAAGACTCCACTGGAGGAATGAACCTGAAAGAACCATATGGGAAGATCGGGTTTATAACTTGGATTACAATCCAAGACATCATGTTCTTTCTCATTAAGAAATTTTTTCAATGTATATTCTATTTTAGAGAAGATCTTAGATTAGTATTTGATTACTTTCCTTTGAAAATTGTAAATATAAAATCTCCTTATCCATTTGAGCAGCTTTCTTCTGAAAATTATGATGATCATTTTCCGATTGATAAGCCTCAAGTAATCAAGACTAACCTTACAATCCCTGTACATATTCCTATACCTTATAAATTTCCAGATAGATATAAGCCACTCATCTTACCTCTTATACTCCATGATTTCCTTGATAACTATTACAAATATCTCCCCAAATTTGATGGAGAAAATGGTAACATCACTGCCCAAAAACATATTCAAGGTTTTGAAAATTATATGGACTAATTTGAGATTGATTAAGATGATGTTAGAATTAGGATTTTTTCTCTTTCTTTGGAAAGTAAAGTAAAAAGTTGGTTCAAAAATCTGCCTATTGCAAGTATCTCAAATTTCCAACAGTTTGTCAAACTTTTACTTGATAGATGGAGAACCAAAGTCAATATTTTTGTGATCACAGAAGAATATAATCAGTTGAAAAGAAATCCAAATGAGACAATACAACAATTTTCTGGCAAATTTAATCAAGTTTATTATTCAATGCTAGAAAATTTAAGACCTCCTCCTGATTCAGCTCTCTTGCATTATCCAAAGGCATTTGATCCAGAAATATAATTTCAGCTAAGAGAAAGAAACCCCTCAACACTTGAACATATGTAGAACATTGCAGTAGATGTAGAAGTTAATCTGCAGATTAGAAGGGAAAAGTTGAAAACAGAAGAACAAAAGAAAAATATTGCAGAGGTAAAACTCAACATGTTGGGAAATAAAATAGAGGAAATGATACAGAATATCTCCATGAAAGATGTATTTTTTGTTCAAGATCACCATGACCCACTTATTACAAGAAAATAAGAGGTTATTGGCCATAAAAAATTTCCTGCTAATCACAACTATCAAAGATCAGAAAATGGATTTACAGATCAGTATGTGGAAGAACAATATGCTGATCTAATGTGTATGTTTGATGACATTCCTTCTTTTAATGATTTTCCTAAGTATGATCATTATGATGATAATTATGTTCTTCAAACTCAAGCTAACTTTACAGAGAAATCAATAGCTAGTTTGTGAGATGAGGAAATTCAGCTTCAGCAGCTTGAATACAGTGATCAGCCTATACATATCAGCTATGAGAGTGAGGAAGAAAGTGCAAAAAATTTTGAAACTAGTGAAGGATATTTGCCTCTTTGTTTTGATTCGTTTCAGTTCATCAAAGAAAACTTTAAAGGAATAAAAAAACAGCAGTCTTTAGGTATTGTTATTGACAACAAAGAAGAAAATAAAACTCTTGATCAAGATTCTTCAGTTTCACAATTACAGTGATCAAATTTCGTTGAAACACCTGACCAGATGACACAGGAAAGTTCAATACCACTATCTTTAGAATCATTCCAGTTTTTAAAGAAAATGTGGTATGAAATTTCAAAAGTAAAGGATGAGCAGCCTGTAGAAATCTATGAAGTTCCATTCAAACCTATATGCAATATGTTACAACAATCCCTCCAAGTCTTTTATGATCCAATAGTTGATGTGTTGGATAAAGAATGCAATCAAATTTTTTCTCCTTTAACTAACTATGAGCTTCAGAATCAAGATGATAAAGGTTTCATCATACAGACATTTTTATCAGTAGAAATATCATCATAAAGCTTATCTGAAAATCTGCAGGGAAATAAAAGTTTAGTTTCATGGCATGGGGGCCATCCAGAACAAATGTATATTTTCTTGGATGGGATTAACATTTCTACGTATATCTTGGAAGATCCTTTTGTACAATTTCTAGAGTCAACGAAGGAAATTAAGTATTCCCTTATCTTCACATCTGTTGACAAGTTTCTATTTCTTTGTAGAACTTCAGTTTTGATCATAAACAAGAAAATGCACCAAAATACATCAATGTATATAATGCTTGAATGGTTGCATTAGTTATTTCATTTTACCTAACCAACAGTTCGACAACTGACTAGAGTAAGTAGGTAGAAATTCAGTTTGATTAAATTTAGTTTTCAGTAGCAAGTTTATTTCATTTTCAGTTTTCATTTTTCAGTAAGTGATTGAAAGAATTCATTAATATTTAATGTCAAGGAGAATAACCTAAAAACTCTTGATGATATAGTAGTTTGGTTTGAATGTTGCGGCACCTTTTAGTTTCAGATCAGATTTCGGTTTATAGAAAAGGGTGTGATTTCAGTTCAATATTTTCAATCACAGAGATTATACAACAAAGCATCTGCAGGCTTGAGATCGGCCCAATGGATCAAGGTACTAGTTGATGGTGTTCTTGACATCTCACAAGGAGATTCCATCCCCAAGTGGAGCCACTGTTAGGGTCCTATAATAATAGGGTTCATAATTTGGAATTTACAATGTAAAGTCTTGCAATATTGTACACACCTTTGCTTTTTGCAAATGTTTTCCCATATTTAAAAAATTAAAAGAGGGTAGGTCCTAAAAGAAAAATCAAAGGACCAAAATAAAAATATCAAAAGGATATAAAATTTAAACCCCGCAAAAAGAAACAAGAATAAATTCAAAAAGTGTTGCACATTCAAATGCCACTACTTTAGTTTACTTTACTTTTTCAATAAAATTCTGGAAAGCTTGTCCAAAATGCCACAATTCATGATGATCATACTGTTTAATCTTGATTCATTCATGCTTTAAATTTCATGTTGATAGTTAGTGAATAAGATCTAGCCAAACAATTTAATCTTGGTAGATCAGTAGTTAGGTAGAGAATAAATGAGCTCATTAGTTTAAGCTAAACCATTGGAAGTTATAAAGTTAGAAGTAGATTAGTTTGTTTATTTAAAAGAAAATAAAAGGGTTAGCAAACTCAAATGCGCCCAATAAAGGAAATAAAAATGTTAGGATAAAACAAGGGTAGGAAGATTACTTTCACAAGCATTGGAAAGAATTAACTGGCTTGTTTCTTATCACTAATATCTTACTAATTTTCCCCTTCCTAATTCTAGAAAACCCCTTCCCTCTTCATTTTTCCTTATTCCAACACATTTCCCTTGAAAAACCCCTCTCCCTTTTGATTAATAATACCCTTTCCCTTTACTAAACTCCCTTTTTCCATTAAAAACCTACGAAAAACCCACTTTGCATAGTTTTAAATGATTAAAATATCATCGGGCCCCACTATAAAAAAACCCTCCCCGATATCCTTTTAACACCCATTCCTAAGGTATTATTAACCTCCCGCATTCATACCCATTTACCCCATATTATTTTAAACCTATAGTTTAATATATAATCCAAACTTGATTATTATATAAATCCCTTCCACTTTATTATATTCCCAAACCCCTTTATATTACTTCACCCTATAGTTTTATTAACTCTCGTTATATATATTTAACCCATTTTGCATATGCATTATAACCCTTCGCGATTATAATCCTAACCCCCCACTATATTAAACCATTGAAATACATATTAAATCCCTTCGCGTTCGTAATACCCAACCCCACCACTTCCAAATGTGAAACCCTAATAGTCATCCAATCTCCGTTGTCAGGTCCAATGGCCCACAGATCATTTCGCATTCCCCAACAATCCAATGATTAATGCCAAATGGGGGTGCGAAATGGGCATTTTTTCCCATCCCCTCCCTTGCCACGTGGCGATCCCATGTTGTATCGCACTCCCCCATATAAAAATGCCAAACCATCTTTGCATTGTGCGATATACCATTCACAAAACCGCCAAAACACCTAGCCACTATGCGATAAAAACCCCGAACCACTGTGGTAACACCTGCGCTATGCTAAAAATGAGATACCACTCTGCGCAATGTAATAAACCTCCATTGTTCGAAATCCATACCTGCACCCTGTAAAATCTGTATAATTTTCAAAAGAAACTTGGTTATTCTGTCCATAACTTACCTCTATTTGAATTATGTAAATGAAAAGCCTTTTCCAAACAAAATTGAGCCATCCATAGTCTGGACTCTGTCCCCAGACATCTCAATTCAAAAAATCGATTGATTTCCTTCCCTGCAGACCTATGTTTATTAATGATTGTTTTATTGTACAGGTTATTAGCAGAACATAAGCTTGGATAAACAACTTAATACTAGTTAAAACCTGTTTACTCCATGACTCACAAGGAAATGTATTCAAAGGCTTCATTCAGAAGGAAAAGACAATTATCACAGAGCATGAGGAAACCAGACACGCAGAGGCAGTAATTGTTAAAACATAGATAAATCAACAAAAGCATATTCACATTTTTACATGAAGTCAAACAGGTCTTTAGTAAAGTCCATTTTTACTAAAGACATAACAACAGGATGAAAATAAAAGATACTAGAGTATGTGATTTATGGTGACAGAGCAGTCATGGTAAAAGAGAAACAGGTTAAAGAGTAGGCAGATAAAGTGAAGACAAGTTAAATATTTACTACATATGAAAGACAAGTCAAATGACAAGCAGCGTGAGAGAAAAGACATCAAAAGATCAGAGAAACAAACAAATAACATTAATCAAATAAAACAGGGGCAACTTTCTATTAGTTAGAAAGGTGTCACTACCTTTCAGTATCCAAATATTTTACTTCCCAGAATAAATCCTAAAAAAATTTAGGATATTTTGTATCAGTTCTTGTATAAATACTTCATCCATTTAAAGTATTAAGGTGCGGATTTTTAACATTTCTATAGTTGTATTGATCTTAAACCTGAGGGTTTATTCTAACATTTTCAATCCGCAAACTGGACTGAGTAATAAAGGCATTGCATTACAAGATTCATGCGTTGAGCCACTTTAGTGAAGTATCTTTCAATTTTTCAATTGTCATTTTCTTAAGTATTCCATAAACTTGCATGTTTTCCAAATTTAAATGTTATAACGGGAATATCATTGCAAAAAAAATTTAAGTGCACTCTGCTCTAAACTGTTATTCATTTTAATGTTTAATTCTGATATATGGATCTTAGAATCCCTAATTTCTCTCCCATCTTGATTGACCTCCTTCTCCTTCCTTCATTATCCGGTTTAAGGAATCCTTAACTGCTTCTTGATCCCGATTGAAAACCACTTCACCCTTCAGCCTAAAATATCGGATTTTGCTCAGCTACCTTGCCTTGTGAACACTTCCTTTAGAACTTGATTCAATAATTTTTTCTTGACACATTGACTCCATAGCCCAATGGAAAATAGACAATCATCTATCCATCTAAATAAGTAATTCCACCACCAAATAAAATCAAAACCAATCAAGCGTACATACCTAGCCTAAAATCAATTAACTCAACCAAGTTAAATAATTAAGAGAGAGTCATATCTGAGAGTTAGGAAGGCTAGATCCTAATCTCAAAAGTAGGTTTGTGGTTACCTAGATGATTTCTTTATTTTAGCCTTGGGATAATTACTGAGTGATAACATATTGGCGACTTCACTAGGGAAAAAAATTTCTTCAGAAAGATCATACAAGTATCAGATCTGATCTATGATGGTGGACAGTGGTCATACAAAAAAAGGTTAAAACCATTCACTTGGTGACTCTGACTTCAAATCAATTTCAAAATTAAGACTCCATTGGAGAAATGAACCTAAAAGAACAGTATGGGAAGATCAGGTTTCTAACTTGGATTACAATCCAAGACATCATGTTCTTTCTCATTAAGAAATTTTTTCAATGTATATTGTATTTTAGATAAGATATTAGATTAGTATTTGATTACTTTCCTTTGAAAATTGTAAATATAAAATCTCCTTATCCATTTGAGCAACTTTCTTCTAAAACTTATAATGATCATTTTCTGATTGATAAGCCTCAAGTAATCAAGACTAGTCTTACAATCCCTCTACATATTCATGTACCTTATAAAGTTGGAAATAGATATAAGCCACTCATATTACCTCTTATACTCCATGATTTCCCTGATAACTATTACAAATATCTCCCCAAATTTGATGGAGAAAATGGTAACATCACTGCCCAAAAACATATTCAAGGTTTTGAAAATTATATGGAATTATTTGAGATTAATGAAGGTGATGTTAGAATCAGGATTTTTCCTCTTTCTTTGGAAAGTAAAGTAAAAATTTGGTTCAAAATTCTACCTATTGCAAGTATCTCAAATTTCCAATAGTTTGTCAAATTTTTCCTTGATAGATGGATAGCCAAAGTCAATCTTTTTGGGATCATAGAAGAATACAATCAGTTGAAAATACATCCAAATGAGACAATACAACAATTTTCTGGCAGATTTAATCAATTTTATTATTCAACGCCAGAAAATATAAGACCTCCTCCTCATTCAACTCTCTTGCATTATCCAAAGGCATTTGATCCAGAAATAGAGTTTCAACTAAGAGAAATAAACCCCTCAACGCTTCAACAGATGCAGAACATTGGAGTAGATGTAGAAGTTAATCTGCTGATTAGAAGGGAAAAGTTGAAAGCGTAAGAACAAAAGAAAAATATTGCAGAGGTAAAACTCAACATGTTGGTAAATAAAATAGAGGAAATGATACAAAAGAACACCATGAAAGATGTATTTTATGTTCAAGATCACCTGACCCATTTATTTCAAGAAAAGAAGAGGTTATTGGCCATAAACAATTTCCTGCTGATCACAACAATTATAGATCAAAAAATGGATTTACAGATCAATATGTGGAAGAACAATTTGCTGATCTAATGTGTATGTTTGATGACATTCATTCTTTTAATGATTTGTATAAGTATGATCATTATGATGATAATTATGTTCTTCAAACTCAAGCTAAATTTACAGAGCGATCAGTAGCTAGTTTGTGGGATGAGGAAATTGAGCTTCAACAGCTTGAATACAGTGATCAACCTATACATATCAGCTATGAGAGTGAGGAAGAAAGTGCAGAAAATTTGGAAACTAGTGAAGGATCTTTTCCTCTTTGTTTTGATTCATTTAAGTTCATCAGAGAAAACTTTAAAGTAATCAAAAAACAGCAGTCTTTAGGTATTGTTATTGACAACAAAGAAGAAAATAAAACTCTTGATAAATATTCTTTAGTTTCACAATTACAGTTATAAAATTCCATTGAAACACCTGACCATATGATACAAGAAAGTTAAATACCACTATGTTTTGAATCATTTCAGTTTTTAAATAAAATGTGGTATGATATCTCAAAAGTAAAGGATGAGTAGCCTGTAGAAATCTATGAAGTTCCATTCAAACCTATATGAAATAGGTTGCAACAATCCCTCCAAGTCTTTTATGATCCAATAGCTGATGTGTTGGATAAATAATGGAATCAAAAAAAATCTCCTTTAACTAACTATGAGCTTCAGAATCAAGATGATAAAGGTTTCATGATACAAACATTTTTATCAGTAGAAATATCATCACAAATCTTATCTGAAAATCTACAGGGAAATAAAAGTTTAGTTTCATGGCATGGGAGCCATCCAGAACAGATGTACAGTTGCTTGGATCATATTAACATTTCTACATATACCTTGGAATATCCTTTTGTATAGTTTCAAGAGTTAACAAAGGAAGTTGAGTATTTCCTTATCTTCACATCTGTCGAGAAGTCTCTATTTGCTTGTAGAACTTCAGTTTTGATCATAAACAAGCAAATGTAGCAAAATACATTAATGTATATAATGCTTGAATGGTTGCATTGGCTGTTTCATTTTACCTAACCAACAGTTGGACAAATGATTAGAGTAAGTAGGTAGAATTTTAGTTTGATTGAATTCAGTTTTCAACAGCAAGTTTATTTCAGTTTCAGGAAGTGATTGACAGAATTCATTAAGATTTAAAGCCAAGGAGAATACCCTAAAAATTCTTGACGATATAGTAGTTTGTTTTGAAGATTGCAACACCTTTTAGTTTTAGATCAGTTTTTAGTTTGCAGAAAAGGGTGTCATTTCAGTTCAAGATTTTCAGTCACGGAGATTATACAACAAAGCATGTGCAGGCTTGGGATCGGCCCAATGGATCAAGCTACTAGTCAACGATGTTCTTGACATATCACAAAGAGATTCCATCCCCAAGTGGAGCCACTGTTAGGGTCCTATAATAATAGGGTTCATAATTTGGAATTGACCATGTAAAGTCTTGCAATATTGTACATATCTTTTCTTTCTACAAATTTTTTCCCATATTTAAAAAATGAAAAGAGGGTAGGTCCTAAAAGAACAATCAAAGGACCAAAAGAAAAAGATAAAAAGGATATAAAATATAAACCCCACAAAAAGAAACAAGAATAAATTCAGAAAGTGTTGCACATTCAAATGCCACTACTTTAACTTACTTTACTTTTTCAATAAAATTGTGGGCAGCCTATCCAAAATGCCACAATTCATGATGATCATACAGTTTAATCTTGATTCATTCATGCTTTAATTTCATGTTGATAGTTAGTGAATAAGATCTGGCCAAACAATTTAATCTTGGTAGATCAGTAGTTAGGTAGAGAATAAATGAGCTCATTAGTTTAATTTGAGCCATTGGAAGTTATAAAGTTAGAAGTAGATTGGTTTTCTTATTTAAAAGAAAATAAAAGTGTTAGCAAGCTCAAATGCACCCAATAAAGGAAATAAAAATGTTAGGATAAAAGAAGGGTAGGTAGATTACTTTCACAAGCATTGGAAAGCATTAATTGGTTTGTTTCTTATCACTAATATCTTACTAATTTTCCCCTTCCTAATTCAAAAAAACCCCTTCCCTCTTCATTTTTCCTTATTCCAACACATTTCCCTTGAAAAAACCCTTTCCCTTTTGATTAATAGTAGCCTTTCCCTTTACTGAACTCTTTGTTTCCAGTAAAAACCTACAAAAAACCCTCTTTGCATAGTTTTAAATTATTAAAATATCATCAGTCCTCACTATAAAAAAAAACCCTCCACGATATCCTTTTAACACCCGTTCCTAAGGTATTATTAAACTCCCACATTCATACCCATTTACCCCATGTTATTTTAAACCTATAGTTTAATATATAATCCAAACTCGATTATTATATAAATCCCCTCCACTTTATTATATTCCTAAACCCCTTTATATTATTTCACCCTATAGTTTGATTAACTCCCATTATATATATTTAACCCATTTCGCATATGTATTATAACCCTCCGCCATTATAATCCTAACCCCCAACTATATTAAACCATCACAATACATATTAAATCCCTTCGCATTCGTAATACCCAACCCCACCACTTCCAAACGCGAAACCCCGACACCCGTTCAATCTCCACTGTCAGATCCAATGGCCCACCGATCATTTCACATTCCCCAAAAATCCAATGATTAATGCCAAGCAAGGGCGCGAAATGGGTGGTTTTTCCCATCCCCTCCCTTTCCACGTGGCGATCCCACGTTGTATCACACTCCCCCATATAAAATTGCCAAACCATCTTGCGATGTGCGATAGACCATTCACAAAATTGTCAAATTACCTACCCACTATGTGATAAAAACCCATAATCACTGTGGTAACACCTGCGTTGTGCTAAAAATTTCATACCACTATGCGCAGTGTAGTAAACCCCCATTGCTCGAAATACATACCTACACCCTGTAAAATCTGCAAAATTTTCAAAAGAAACTCGATTATTTTGTCCATAAATTACCTCTATTTGAATTATGTAAATGAAAATCCTTTTCCAAATAGAATTGAGCCATCCACAGTCTGGACTCTGGCCACAGACATCTCACTTCAAAACATCCATTGATTGCCTTCCCTATAGACCGATGTTCATTAATGATTGTTTTATTTTTCAGGTTATTAGCAGAACAAAAGCTTGGATAAACATCTTAATACTAGTTAAAACCTGTTTACCCCAAGACTCACAAGGAAATGTATTCAAAGGCTTCATTCAGAAGGAAAAGACAATTATCACAGAGCAGGAGGAAACTAGACATGCAAAGGCAATAATTGTTAAAACAAAGATAAATCAGCAACAGCATATTCACATTTTTACAAGAAGTTGAATAGGTCTTTAGTAAATTCCACTTTACCTAAAGACATAACAGCAAGATGAAAATAAAAGATACTAGAGTATGTGATTTACAGTGACAGAGCAGTCATGGTAAAAGAGAAATAGGTTAAAGAGCAGGCAGATAAAGCAAAGACAAGTTAGATGACAAGCAACGTGAGAGAAAAGACAACAAAAGATCAAAGAAACAAACAGATAACATTAATCAAATAAAACAAGAAAAACTTTCAGTTAGTTAGAAAGGTGTCACTACCTTTTAGTATCCAGATATTTTATTTCCTAGAATAAATCCTAAAATAGTTTAGGATATTTTGTATTAGTTTTTGTATAAATACTTCATCCATTTGAAGTATTAAGGTGTGGATTTCTGAACATTTCTATAGTTGTATTGATCTGAAACCGGAGGGTTTATTGTAACATTTTCAAGTGTTGAGTCACTTCAGGATTCATGTGGTGAGCCACTTCAGTGAAGTATCTTTCAATTGTTCAATTGTTATTTTCTTAAGTATTCCATAAACTTGCATGTTTTCCAAATTCAAATGTTATAACAGGAATATTATTGCAGAAATTGTTTAAGTGCACTCTGCTCTGAACTGTTATTCATTTTAACTTTTTCTTCTAATATCCAGATCTAAGAATCCTTAATTTCTCTCCCATCTCGATTGACCTCCTTCTCCTTCCTTCATTATCCAGTTTAAGGAATCCTTAATTGTTCCTTGATCCCGGTTGAAAACCACGTCACCCTTCAGCCTAGAAGATTTAATTTTGCTCAGCTACCTTTCCTTGTGAACACTTCCTTTAGAACTTGATTTAGTCTTGTTTTATTGACACATTGACTCCATATCCCAGTGGAAAATAGACAGTCATCTATCCATCTAAATCAGTAATTCCACCACCAAATAAAATCAAAACCAATCAAGCATACTTACCTAGCCTAAAATCAATTAACTCAACCAAGTTAAATCATTAACAAAGAGCCCTCTATGAGCATTAGCAAGGCTGGATCCTAATCTCAAAAGTAGGTTTGTGGTTACCTCGGTGATTTCTTTATTTTAGCCTTGGGAAAATTACTAAGTGATAACACCTAGGAAGTGGCTTCATTCAACCTTTTTTGCACTTTTTGTGCAAGAAAACTCTTTCTCAAACCAAATGATCCCCCAGTGCCTCTAAAAGAGCATTTCACCTCATCCAGGCCCACTTTTCCCCAGCGTTGCAAAGCACTAGTGCCCTCTTTGCACCAACATTGGTCCCTATTTTTTCACAAGTTTTTCCTTGGCTTTTTGAGCCCTTATTTCATTAGCTCGCTTCCAACCGAGTTTCCTTGAGTCTTCGGTGTCTTGTGGTATCTCTAATACCCCCATTCATTTTTCATTTGTGTTTGTTTTCCTTTGATAATAATTGGTTGCAATTTTTCTTTGTTCTTATCGTTTGGTTTCTTACAAACTTGTTTTGTTTGATTGATGATCACTTGTATGAATTGTTGTTTGAGTCCTCATTTTGAAAAGTGTAATTGAATTAGTAATTGAATATTTTCATCTTATTTTTCTTCATTTTGAAATTAAGTGTATTGAAAAACAAATTTTCATTTAGAATTTATGGTTTTTCATGTGCATTAGATTAGGAACAGTTCCACCAAAAAGGAAATTGCATCTTGCATCTGCATATTGATTGTTTCTTCCATTCCTTAGATATATTTTCATTGAAAGAGAAATATTCATATTTTATCATGCTATATTTTCATTGTAGGGTATTCAAGTGACATTCCTGGTTAGGCCCAAAACTAAAAATTAATCAATTACAGACAATAAAATTTATTGAATCAACCTAAGGAGAATTTGTAACATTAACACAAACATTCAGAGGTCTAGGCTAGAGACATGTTCTGGTGTCATTAAAAGTAGGAGCGATCATTTTTTTCCAGCGTTGCATCCTAGGGGTGAAATCATGTTCCACATATGTAAGTGTATAAGATCATTCTCCAGTACCTTCGAGTATATCAAATGGCGCTCCACACATGAAAAGTATATGGGAACGGTATCATCAAACAATTACACATTATACAACACTACTATGGATTTCACTCCCACGTACCATAGAATATATTTTGGGATTCCCCAATAGGTTGATGTCCATCCATAAGTAACTGAGTCTGCCACCTTGCATACCATGATACACCGAAAAAAACATTTAGGGAGATTGGTTGTTGTTTGTTAAGTCCTTTGTTTTCCAAGGTGTATATTGCAGTTCACAGTTTCTTGCTAATCCTTTATGCCTAGATTAACCTCTTTCTAATTTATTTATTTTTGTGTTAATAAAATTTATTATCCAACATGGAAGAAAAAAATCCCCCTCCCCATCTTTCACGTAGAATGAAAAATAAGCCTCCTCTACCTCCAGAGGCTACTCCTATCTAACGCCAAAAACATAAGAAAACACAAACTACTGAATTGGGAATCTCAGGCACTACTTATGGCCCTCCTCCTCATACTGATATGCCAAAATCATATGTCCCTTTGAGTTTTGAACCCGAGATTACATCTACCCCTGTTGGTGACACTAACACAATTGAAACAAAAATACCTGAAACTTTGTTACCTCATGTCCTTGAAGTCACCCTTACTGACTCAGACACTTTGTTTTCTGAGGTCATTGAACTTGCTAAGCCTCATCCATCCTCACATGATTCTGTGGGACCCTACTCTTCTCTTCCTGTGTCTCATACAAAACCAATATATCGCAGACCCAATGATGAACCTTTTCCATACGGACTTTTTAGTATGGGAGAGATTCCTCAAGAAGAGGCTTGTCTTTATACTCCTGTTCATTGGGAAGGACTTCATTTTTACCAACCTGAGCCTTTTTTGTCTCTTCAAACTCCGATGCAACCTCCTTCACCTAATTCTTTGGACTTACCTGTGGATATTTTGCAACAATATTCATTGGGATCATCAACCATGACTAGAACTGATTCAAACTCCTAACATGTTTCCACCACTATGGTTGATACGTCAAGCATCGCTTCCTCCTCTATGTTCATGAAATCACCAGAAACTCACTTGTATGGTGGTGTTTTTGTCCCACCTAGTTATCAATCATTATCTTGTACCTTTTCTTGTGCGGCTTCTAGTCCTTGGACATCTCCCATGGAATATAATTTGGGAATAATGTATGGTACTTCTCTTATGAATGCCATATAGTCTTCTCCTCTTGATTCGGCTACACATATGATAAAGCAGTATGTTGGTCCTTATGTCCGTGGAAAAAGCAACCCTCAACAACCTAACTCTCCTTATGTTGGGTACCATCCATTTGGATCATAGATTACTCCATTATACTCTCCTCTTTATGCAGGGGAAAAACCTGTTGTTGGTATACCTCAATATGATAATCCGCCTAATTATGGTCTGCCTTATCTTGGAATGGTTGCTTGTGTTTGGAAACCTACTTCACCCTTTCAACCTATTCGGTTTTGGGATCAATTTCTGAATCCACAAGCAGCACAATCCTCATCGCTAATTCATATCTATCCATAAACACCTCAACAAGCTCAAATAAATGTGAACCAACCTTTACAACATATTCCAACGGTATCTGGTTCTTCCTAGGTGATTCTTAGTCAAACTGTACAAGATGCCTCATCTTCTTAATCACTTGTGCAAAGTGCTCCTCAAGTTTCGTTGGGTAAAATTCTTCAAAATTTGTCACAGTCTCAACCAAACCCACCATACTAGGGGTAAATAAAAACCCCTATCGATCAATAGTATGGACCATATCACTTACATTTTCAAGGGTAGAAAATCCAGACCCAACCATTCCAACAATTTTATCGTCATCTTGGGGTTGGGAAAAAAAATTACTTGTATTTTGGTTTTCAAAACACTCCATATCCTGGTAACCAGATTCCTTATTCTCAGAATCCTCCTTATCGAGGCATGCAAGTACCCATTGCTCAAGCTATTCCTTCTTATCCAAGTTATCCTCCTCCGAAATTCAAATGGAAGTTGCCTTCTATGGCTACTCTTGAATACCTAATTTAAATAGACTTACCAATGACCCCATTTCTCATTGGCCATGGTGACTAATTATTCCCACAAAGTTTCCATCTAATATCCCAAATTTCAATGGGAACCCTGGAGATGACCTGCCAAAGCATGTCATGACATATCATCTGTGGTGTTCATTCAACTCCCTCAATGATGATTCCATTCGACTTTGTCTTTTCAAGCGAACTCTTATAGGTACCACAACTAAATGGTATTTTGAATTATCTAGAGCATCATTTCAATATTTCATTACTTTATGCACCACCTTCCTCACACATTTCTAGTTACCCATCAGATATGAAACTAGAATTGAACTATTGAATAACTTCAAACAATCATATTACACTCACATTCATGAGTGGAGGCGTTGTTTCCAGTTGGTGAAGACCTTTGTTCCTGATTAGTTGTTACAGGAATGGTTTGTCAAATCTATATTAGCTCCTATAACAAAAGATGTGGAAATAGGTGGAGTTGTGACTGAAGAGCAAGTCGTTGCTAGTGCTCAATATTTATACCTGGTTTATACCCAATTGGAAATTCTCTATGATAAGATACCAAATGGTCTGCAACCTTAAAAAAAATTCCTCTTCTACCTGGTAAAGAATCTCATGTCATCGATGGCATTATTGGTTTTGCCAGTTCGCAACTGGTGAGTAAACCATCTGGTATTTCTCTCGTCGCTCCTGCTCAAAACCCTCAATCCCACCCTCTTCCGGCTTCTACTTCTGATATAAATGCTATTCCACCTAAAAAGGGATAATATCAATAGAAACCTAGAAGCAAGAAGAAAGGTAAAGGTAAGAAAAATAAATATACTTCAATGCAAGATAAACAAACAAATCCATCTTCCGGTGAGAAATCAAAGCCTCGATATGCTTTCTTGATTTGCAACAAGGATCAATTTACACGTTATTGTCCGCACCATGCTGAAGTAAATCCATTTCTTAAATCATCCACTTTTCCTGTTGTACTTACCAACTCGTTTCGAAATCAGGAGACTCATATGGTTTCCCAAGAAACCTCTTCCTCTAACAAGGTTTTGATGCTTTCATCCTCAAAGCTGACATTTGATGTTTTGTTGGCCACTCGAAACAAAGAATATGGTAATGTGAATCCACCGAATGTTTAGGATACTGATCAACCTGCTAGTTCAGTACCAACCTCAGCTTATTTTTTTCCTCCTTAGGAATTGACTATCAAGCCTCCGAAGGGTGTTATCCATAATTCTTCTTACAACCCTCATTCAAGAGTTGCACAAAATTATAGTGTAGTTGAATACTTGGCTCAGTATGCATCAGCTATGCCAACTCTTGAGGTGTTGCAAAACTGACACACCAAAAATAAGGCCTTGTTGTTAGATATCGGATGTATGGACCCATCGAATTCCAACCTAGTGGTATTCTCTCATGAAAAATATACTCCTCAGCTTCCATCTCAGATGGCTTTTATGATTTAGGTCACTTTCCATGGTAAAACCATCCAACACTCTATTGTGGACGAGGGAGCCTCAACCTGCATAATATCTATGTCTTGTTGGAAGGTGATTGGTTCACCTCAACTAAATAAATTGACCACCACACTAAAATCCTTTGATGGAATTACATATAAACCCTATGGGATTTTGAATTCCCTCCAAGTGGAATTTGGGGGAAAAATTGTCTTCATTGAAGTAGAAGTTATTGAAGGACCTCTTGATTATAATATTCTATTGGGACGTATATGGGTTTATGCTATGGCTACCATTATTTCGACTTAATTCCGAATGATTTCCTTTCCTCATAAAGGGTAGATCATAGCCATATATCAACTAAAATTATTTTCCTCTGATTCCAATGTTATTGAAAATGTCCCTCCTGTAGGGGAAGCCCTACATTCCTATTAGCATGTTGGAGTTGGATTACTAAAGGATTCATCACTTATGGGGAATTTCCCCCTCCCTCCTCCTCCCCCTTCCAACTCCCCACCTTCAGTTGCTTATATCAATATGATATTATCCTCTATGATCCTGAATCATCCATGGATTGTACTGTGTGAAACTAACATCCAAATTTTGGCAACCAGATGCTGCTTAGCCCTGTTGAGCAAGATTACGAAGCCATCTACTCATTTTGTGCGGCCCATACTTTTTATTTAATAAATTGGGTATATCGATCCATGGATCATGGCATTCCCTTTGATCCTTTATTGTGTATATTCTCAACCGAAAAAAACATCATGGATATCATGATGTCAGAAGACGCACCGTGGGATGAGCATCACCATTGTTCCTCCCTTCTCAATTCCATAGAATATCATCTCAGTGGTTTGTACCTACCTAAATTAATCGAATCATTTACAAATTATGTTTCCATTCATGTGATCAACTCTAAAAAGAACCTCTTGAATATCGAAGAAACCATTCCTCTCGATATTTTGATTAAACTAGGAATAGTTAAAAAACTTTACATCGAAGCATCTTGTTCTTCATCTGAAGTCGAGACCTACTGAGCCCTTTTTAGTGAGTTTAGAGATTTATTTTCCTTGGCATATGAAGAAATGCCAGGTATCGAGCCAAACATACTGGTGCACGAAATTAAAATGTATCGTAATTCTAAACCTGTCCAGCAATGCCTCCATCTAGTCCATCCTAAGAAGGCTATTGGGATAAAAGTTGAAGTTGAAAATATTCTTCGGGTTGATTTCATATACCCTATTCCTTTAACCGATTAGGTTTCTAACGTAGCCCCTTCCATTAAGAAGCGTGTCACGATTTAATTATGCATCGATTATTAGGATGGTAATCGAGCTTGTCCAAAAGACAACTACCCTACCCCGTGTATTGAATAGATTATTGACGATTGCACTGGTTGCGATATCTATTAATTTGTGGATGGATTCTCATGTTACATTCAAATCAACATTCTCCCAACGGACAACCCCAAGACAACATTTATTTTTCCCTCGGGTACTTTTTTTTATAAAAATCTTCCATGCGGTCTAAAAAATGCAGGGGCCACGTTTCAACGTGCGAGGGATTATTATTTTCATGATATTAAGCATATTTTGAAATCCTATTTGGACGATATACCTACTCATTCCAAGCATCGGGCTGATCACCCATTGCATTTGCGGGCCATTTTTATCCGTTGTAGGCACTATAACATTCGAATTAACCCACACAAATGTGTGTTCTACGTTGGTTCTAGTTGAATCCTTGATTTTGTTATTTCCAAACAAGGAAGTTGTATTGACCCTCTCAAAGTACAGGAAATTTTTTATTTTCCTGCACCCTCCTCCTTAGTTTAGTTACAAAGGCTCCAAGGGAAATCTAACTTCTTAAGGATATTCTTTCCTAATTACACTAAGATGACCAAAGGATTTACTCGCTTAATGAAGAAAGGGATTCCCTTCCATTGGGATGAAAATGCACATAAAGCTTTTGATGCCTTGAAATATGTACTGGTTCAGGCATCTCTCTTATATTTCCCTGACTATCAAAATGACTATTTCATGTATCTTGTTGTCGCCATATATACTATAGCTATGGTGTTGGTCCAAGAAGATGACATTGGTACTGAATGTCCTATTTACTATTTGAGTCAGAACCTCAAAGATATTGAGATCGGGTATACTCATGTCGAAAATTTTGCTTTTCCAAGTCATTCAAGCCATCCAGAGATTTCACCACTACATATTTCTTCAGAAAACTATGGTCATTTTAGATTACAACCCGATGACATATATACTATCACATGAATTTCTGGGGGGAAGTACTCGAAATGGATAGTTATTCTTCAAGAGTTTGACATGGAATTCATCAAATCCAAGTCAAAGAAATCCTTAGTTTTCGTCAAACTAATGTGCTATCTTCCCTCCCTTGATGGGGAATCTACATCTGAATATTCCATCCCCGATGAGTCATTATTTCTGATATTGTCATTTGACCCATGGTATGGAGATTTCTTGATTTATCTCTAGACCCAAACATTATAACCTAATATCTCTCACTCTAAGCAATGACGTATTCAGTACCAATCCCGAAATTATATTATTATTGGCGACACCCTTTATCGTCGTGGTATTGATATGATTTTACGGAGGTGCCTCACCCTCGAGGAGGTCGAGAAATTTCTTAATTATTTCCATTTAAGATCATGTGGCAGACATTTATCTAGTTACACTGTCTTGAAAAAAATCTTATGTGCTAGTTATTTTTGGCCCACCATTTTCCGTGAATGTATCCTTGCAGTCCAGAAGTGCCATGATTTCCAGATATACAATTGCAAATTTCGTGCTCCACTTGCTCCATTGCATCATGTTATCGTTTTTGGTCCCTTTGCGAAATGGGGTATAACCTTTATGACATGTGACCCTCACTCGCGAGGGTGGCATGGTTATGTCATTGTCGATGCTAACTACATTACTGAGTTGGCCTAAGTGATGCCTACATTCAATAATACTGACGAAATGGATGCATACTTTTTCTTTAACCTCATTATTGCTAGGTTTGGTGTTCCGCAATCAATAGTTATAGATCATTGGAATAATTTTTGGAATCATATGATGACTAAATTAACTGTCGAATTGGGACTTTCACATGAAAATTACACTCCCTATTATCCTCAAGCTAACGAACAAGTTGAGGCTATCAATAAAGTTCTTAAGACTATGCTTCGATGCATGATAGGGGTCCATAAATCAGACTGGAATTTACTTCTATATGTGGCCTTGTGTGCATATTGAACCTCAGTAAGGACTGCTACTATATTCACACCTTTTTAGTTGGTTTATGGTCTGGAAGAAATCCTTCCCATTGAGTGCGAAATTCCATCACTGAAACTAGCTATCTAACTTCTCTCTGCTACCTCCGTATAAGAGGAGTTTATTTTACACTTTACTCAATTGGATGAGACCTGACACGATGTCTTTTTCGCCAACAAATCTCATAAAATATGCATCAAAGTGCAATATGACAAAATTGTCAATCCTAGAGTCTTCTCAGAAGGAAATTTGGTACTCTTATATGACCGCGAGGCTGATAAGTTAGGCCCAACAAATTTCTAGCCTATGTGATTGGGCCCATACATTGTCAAGTGTTTCCTTGCAAAAGGGGATTATGAGTTAGTATATCTCCATGGAATTCCACGTTGCAACTTAGAAATGGGATGTATCTCAAAAAATACTATGTCTGGTCCCATGCATAGTACACTGTGTATGTATTGTCTATAGGTGTGTTGAGTATGTTTGTAGTGTGTTTTTCAGAGTTTTCCATGGTTTTTTTTTATCCTTCTTTACTTTGGTTTACATATGTTAACCTCTCTCAAACTGTAAATTAGTTATGTCGATGGTGCTATCCGTAGTACTCGGAACCTATTCTCCACAGCATTGGCCATCTTTGCTCCAAATGGTGAGCTAGTTTGTCTGCAAGGGATTTGCATTGACCGCTCCACTAACAACATCACTGAGTATAGCGCAGTGTTTGAGTTGCTATATGATGTTATTTCACATTGTATCCACCGTATAGTCATCAATATTGACTCACAACTCGTAGTACTACAACTTGCAAATATATATTCGGTGAGAAATCTCGTCGTCCTTCGTATGGTTTTGAGAGTGTGTCTTCTATGAAAGAATTTCAATTTCATACAATATGAAAAAAATTCTACAAATATAAACACTTTAGCAGATTCCCTTGCTAGTTTATTTTTAGATAGATATTTGCAACAAATGTAAGTAACTTTCAATTCACATCACATTATATTGAAAGCAAAATAGAAACTAGGAAACACTAAAATATATATGTGTGTGTGTGTGTGTGATAAGTTTGTTTTTACAAAATTTGTGCCCAAAGACACATGTGGATACATCGCCCATATACAAAAACTACAAGCAAACATATAAGTAGACAATCAGTGGTGTTCATGATAAAATGACACTACATGAGCTATCTTGCGTAGTAATTGACCAATACTACTAGGTACCCTGATGGTATGTCATTGAAGTTGCAATGGAATTTTATCAACTACGGTCTCATCAACCCCCTTGGTTAATCCCTCCATGTGGAACTCCACCTCTGATAGGACCTCCGCTACCTCAAGATCTCATAGTGCATCCCGTCCCACTGCAATGACGTGTATTGGTCCCACTGCCTCCTCCTGTTATTCTCTCTCTATGAAATAACGATATGTAGCACCCATTGCTCAAAAAAATTCAATATCTTCATGAAAAAATAAAATAATTTATTCTCAGGAACATGAAAAAACACAAAAAAAAATGTAAAAATTTTCAAAGTATCTTACATGTAGCATCCCATTTCCCTCCCTCGGGCAGCATGCACTTGGGATCATCACAGAAATCCATCCATGCATAAGGATATTCATCGATCATGATGAACTATATACATATCCATCCAAATAAGGTTGGTGAAAAGTTGATTGTTGATGGACCTACATGTCTGGCCATGTGGTCTATCCACACCCTCATCCATGGGACCCTTGAAATGAAGGGCTCGAGTACAATTTGTTGAGGCTGCAATAATGGTACCCTCTCTAAGACAAAAGAGACCAAAATGGTACCATAGTCGAATTTATTCAACTTCCACTCATTTGATTTAGTAAGTTTTTCCTTCAAGTTTACCAAGACACGCTCGCTCTAGTTGAATACTGTCAGCGCTAGACATTCTACCCCATACTTAATTTATGATCTATTTTCCACATGTAATGTTGATATTCCTACCAAACTTTCTATGTTGAGCAAGATCATTCTCAAATGAAGTTGGGTCACATCCTTTATGTTAATATTTATGTCCCTATTAGGAATGACTTGAGGTCTACAATAGGTAGTAAAGTAATCTTTCACCGTCTCACCGCCACTTCTTCCACCTAGAAGAGAGATGGGGGCACCTCACTTTGAAAATCTTGTCAGAAATTAAATATCATCTACTTGTATCTTGAGTTTATTTCCCCCAAAATTGAACGATTGTGCCTAAACATCCCATGAACACACAAGGTAATTTAAAAACTCCATTTGTTTCCTCATATCGAGAAGCTGGAATATTTTTAGCAACCCACATTTTTTAAGCACCCGAATGGTAGCAAGGTCGTTTGTTGCATTTAAATATTGTGCTTCATGCTCTCTTTATCTTCAGATGAATGAAATTTTATGATAATGGTACCTGAAACACCAAAAAAGGACTCATTAGTCTCTTTCCCATGCAAAAAAAAAAACTGACAAAATTTGAGGCAAAACTGAGAACAAACTTGGAAAAATATGCCCAACGCACCCCAAGAGGCTTAGAAAGAGCGTTGCACCTCTATATGTAGTGTTTCTCTACCTAGGTGCAATGCCCTTTTCTACATAGAGAGGCTGTGTTGGTCCCAGGACATTTTTTATCAACCCAAGGGGCCTAAAAAACTTGAAAAAATTGCATGAAAACACAAAAATGAATCATGGAAAGATAGAGAAAAATTTTAGTTCCTATCTGGATCTGACGACACTTGAAATGGTTCCTTGTATTGGTCGCAACCAACTACAAAATATCGAGGGAAAAAGGGCTCCAAATTTTCATTATTGAAGTTGAAGTGTGAAATGGCAAAAATGAAAAGTCATTTTGAATTTTTATGGTCATTTTCTCGTTATTTTATTCGTTTTTAACATTTTGACCTAGATATGCTTCATTTTTACTATGAAACATGTATGTTTAATCCTTCTTGTGATGTTTTGAGTAGGTAAAAAGTTGTTAGCAGGTTTTTTATATGTTCTAACAGGTCACTTTGACCAAGGAGTACACTTGTATATCTTTTACATACTCTATAAACCAACAAAAAGGGAACCCCCTTGAGTCCTCTTCCAACTCTTTTCAAACTCCAAAAATATTAAAAAATTTATGAGAACTTTTCCTTTTGAGCTCATAAAAGTAAATGAAAATTCGTCTACTCAATATAACTTTAACCTTTTCCAGACTGAGATAGACTAACTACACAAAAGGAATACCTTAGTCGAACATGGCTAAGAGGTTCTATTAAGTATTTTTTTCTACCTTTTTGGACTTAAGAGACTATCTACAAAAAGGGACATATGGATTTTTCTTTTCCATCTCTTTTCCAAACTCTTTAAGCATGAAAAATATTTTGAGTTTTACCTTCACTAGACTCGTTAAAACATCAAATATTGATGGAATTATCAAACATGACAAGGCTAAAACAATCCTTCTTAGGGTTTGTTAAATATACTTGGAGGGATTCATCTGAAGGATGAACTTACAAATCAAGCATATGTTATCCTCCTCCATATTGTTAAAAAATAAAGTGGTACTGACCAGTATGGTTGGGAAAATTGGGAAAACGGGGGATTCCATTTTGCTAAATGGCAAAGGGCCAATCTTAAACATGACACTTTCCACTTCATATCTATGGCTATTGGGTTTGGTAATCTTCTTGTCTCTTGGTTATCATATTGTTTTCATAGCCTCCTTTTCGGTTTTGGTTCAATTCTGCCAGCTCCATTCAATGTCATTATTTGTTTGAGAGAAGTCCTTCAGTTGATATTTGCTAAAATACTCTTAATCCTTCATTTCATGTTTTCCTTTCATAATATAGTTCCATATCAACATCATTATGATCATTCTGTCTCAATCATGATACATGTTTTGTGTCGTTGATGGGGGATACATCAAGGCCCTCCTGCGATGGGTAGCTTCCTATTTACATGATAACATCATCCAAGAAGTTGCTTTAGAAACATCTATTTGGTACCTTTGTGCTTGCATACATCAATGGCAAGTATAATCGATCTCAGTGAAAGGTTTACATCAATGGCCTTTGACCGAAATATTCTATGTGGTGTTATACATTAGCTAATTTACTCACACCATACCGATTGTACCACAGTACCTTGAGAACCATTAACATCATCGATGGTTTCTCTCTCATCTCTTAATGGCTTACATCATCAGTCGGTAATAATATGGTGTTTTCCATGTTTGATTCTTGCTCATTGATTCACATGGATAGATTCATAAATTAATTGGTCATGTGAACGAGATAGAAGACCCTAGATCTAGTTTCATCCATTCGAGATGTAATTTTAGGAGTTATAAAAAGATCATGGGTCCACTAGTTGCATTTGTACATGCGTCTTTTGATCATTTTACATGTTATGTTACCTTATGAGTTGAGTATGGGTATGCCTCCCTTAGTGAAAATATTTTATGATAAATGTATTGTAACAAATGAATCTCGCTAGTTTTTCTTGATCCCTACTTGTCACAAGGTAAAGCACAGCAATCATCAGCCACCATATATGAATTTGCACTTTAAGGGGAATTCTGTTATAGACCATTTTATCACATCCGATCAAGTGAGACTCCTAATGGGATCAATCAACATCATATTCCCCTTGTCATAATCATGCACAAATCCCTAAGCATGTAACTTTCATCCCTCAGAGTTTCAACCCTAAACATCCTTATATGAGCCACTTTTAGGACCAACGCTCCCTACAAGCCTATTGGGGTGCGTTCACCTACAGGTTGCTCCACTTTGTCTAGCATTGGTCACCAACAGGTTGCTCTCCTTTCCACCTACGTTGGTTCTATAATTTTAGGAGAATGATCGAGTTTCCAGAAGCTTCAACTTTTGCATGTTTCCAGAAGTTGTTTCAACTACTTACCTCTTATTGAAATTTGGATCCTATCTCAACCTCCTTTTTATTTTTCACCACTTATCCTTTAATCTTATCCCTCCATCAAAGGTGGATATAAAACCTTAGAATGGTAATTAAATAATAACTCCCAAATTACCCCACTCTTATATATATTTACCCTCTTTCTTATGTGAAGGTGGGTGAATGAATGGTTGGCTTTGGAGAGTGATTTTTCCCTTATGTTGTTGCAGTAAGTAGTTATCATCTCATGCATAGGGTGAATGGAGGTGCATATTGTGACAAGGAAAGGATGAGTTAACAACTTGTAGGAGCTCTTCTACAAGATCAACCGCCATGTATGGTTGTGATCTCCTTCCATTTATATTAATGCAAAGAATTCCTTGTTTTCCTATATGTGATGTCATTTTTGCACTTATTTCAATAACATATTGATATATTGAATAAAGTATTTAGATGATAATGCATACATATTGTAGTTTCCTGGCTTGTGTTGTCTGACTGTGCAAGATATAAATTTGGAAATCAGAGCTATAATTAGAGCTTCGAAGTTAAAAAAGGAACGAATCGAGTGATAGTTTTCAAGTAGGTTTCACTCTGTCATCTATTTATTTTAAGGAAAAGCATTGGGTTCCTTGTCTCTCTGTTGTTCTAGCTTGACCACCAAACCTAAGGGAGATACCTTTGTCCGCAATGATAAATTTTGTATAACAAATTGGTGACCCCACTAGGGAAAGTATTATTCCCTTGGTAGCTTTCCTTGTCCTATGTGTTTGATTACCTCCTTGAAAGACCTTTGATGCATCATCCAACCAAGGAAAAACCTAGGAAGTGGCATCATTCAACCTTTTTTGAAATTTTTGTGTTGGAAACCTCTTTCCCAGGTCCAACGCTCCCACAATTCCTCTGACAGAGCATTGCACCTCACCTAGGCCCACTCTTTCCCGGCGTTGCAAAGCACTGGTGCCCTCTTTGCACTAGTGTTGGTCCTATTTTTGCATAATTTTTGCCTTCGTTTTTTGAGCCCCTCTTTCATTAACCTGCTTCTAGCTAAGTTTCCTTGAGTCTTACATATATTGTGGTCTCTCTAAAACCCCTATTCAATTTTCATTTGTGTTTTTTTTTTCCTTTGATAAGAATTGGTTTCAATTTTTCTTTGTTCTTATCATTTGGTCTCTTGCAAACTTGTTTAGTTTGATTTCTAATCACTTGGATGAATTATTGTTTGAGTCCTCATTTTGAAAAGTGTAATTGAATCAGTAATTGAACATTTGCATGTTATTTTTCTTCATTTTGAATA
Organism: Pinus albicaulis; assembly: GCA_034641835.2. Taxonomy (NCBI): domain Eukaryota; kingdom Viridiplantae; phylum Streptophyta; class Pinopsida; order Pinales; family Pinaceae; genus Pinus; species Pinus albicaulis. The sequence goes on from CM076572.1 coordinate 547,841,538, forward strand.
TTAAGTGTGGTGAGAAGAAAAAAATTTATTTTGCCATATAGGGTTTCGCATGTGCATTAGATTAGGAACAATTTCATCGAAAAGGAAATTGCATCTTGCATCTTGTTTTCTGCATATTTTGTGTTGCATCTTGATTACTTCTTCCTTTCCTTAGCTATATTTTCAATGAACGAGAAAAAAATCCTGTTTTCTCATGTTAGATTTTCATTGTAGGGTATTCAGGTGACATTCGTGGTGAGCCCAAAAATTGTAACTTAATCAAATATAAACAACAAAATTTATTGAATCAACTAAAGGAGCATTTGTAACATTAATGTAAACATTCATAGGTCTAGGCTAGAGACATGTTTCGACATCATTGTTGCATCCCAGGGGTGAAATATTGTTTCACGTACGTAATCATATAGGATCATTATCCATGTAACTTCGGGTATATCGAATGGAATTATTGACGCTCCACACATGAAAAGTATATGGGAACGCTCTCATCGAATGGTTACCCATTAGAAAAAACTACTACGACTGCACTCCCACATACCGTCGAGTATATTTTAGGAGTACCAAATAGGTTTTTTTCCATCCATAGGTAACCGAGTTCACCACCTTGTATACCATGATACACCAAACACAACATTCCGGTAGATTGGTCATCGTGCGTTAATTCCTTGGTTATCCAAGGTGTATATTGCAGTTCATGGTTTCTTGGTAATCCTTTATACCTATATAAATCTATTTTTTATTTATTTATTTTTGTGTTAATAAAATTTATTGTCCAATCATTCGCATAGAATGAAAATTAATCCTCCTCTACCTCTAGAGGCTACTCCTATCTGACGCCAAAAATATAATAAAATGAAAACTACCGAATCAGGAAGCTCAGTCACTACTTTTGTCCCTCCTCCTGATACTGATCTTCCATAATAATATTTCCCTTTTAGTTCTGAACCCGTCATTACATCTACCCTTGTTGGTGACACTAACACAATTGAAACAAAAGTCCCTAAAACATTGTTACGTGAGGTCCTTGAACCCAACCTTACTGAGTCAGACACTTTGTTTCCTAAGGTCATTGAATCTGAGGAGCCTCATCCATCCTTACTTGATTCTATGGGCCCCTCCTCTTCTCTTCCTTTGTCTCAGATAGAACCAATATATCTCAAACTCGATGATGAACCTCTTCCATATGAAATTTTGAGTATTGAAGAGATCCCTTAGGAATAGCCTCATCCTTCTATGCCTATTCATTGGAAAGGGCTTCATTTTTACCAACCTGAACCTTTTCTGTCTCTTCAAACTATGATACAACCTCCTTTACCTGATTGTTTAGGCTTACTCACATACGTTTTGCAAAAATATTCATTGGGATCATCAACCATGACTGGAATTTATTCAAACTCCCAGCCCATGTCCACCACTATTGTTAATACATCAAGTATCGCTTCCTCATCTATGTTCGTGACATCACTAGAAATTCATTCGTATGGTAGCTTGTCCATCCCACCTCGTTGGACATTCCCATTTAATCTAATTAGGGAATAATGTCTGGTACTTCTCTTATGAATTCCACACATTTTTCTCCTCTTCATTCAGCTATACCTACAATAGAGCAGTAATTTGGTCCTTATATCAGTGGAAAAACCTACTCTCAACAACCTAACTCTCCTTATGTTGGGTACCATCCATCTGGATCGCAATTGCCTCCATTATCCTTTCCTCCTTATGTAGGGGGAACCTATTGTTGGTATTCCTCAATATTTTAACCCGCCTAATTATGGTCCGCCTTATTCTGGAATGGCTGCTACTGTTTGGCGATAATGGAGGAAATTATCCCATTCAACCTAGTTACCTTTGGGATTGATTATTGAATTTTCAAGTTGCACCATCCTCATCGCAGATCCTTATCTATCCCTTACCACCTCAAAAAGCTCAAATACAATTAAGCCAACATTTACAGTTTATTCCAATGGTATCTGGTTCTTCCCAAGTGCCGCTTATTCAAACTGTACAAGGTGCCTCATCTTCTCAATCGCTTGTGCAAAGTGCTCCTCTAGTTTTAGTGGGTCAAAATCTTCAAAATGGCATAGTCTCAACTGAACCCACTATACCAGGGGGCAATAAAAACCTCTATCAAGAAACAAAATGGACCACATCACATGCATTTTCAAGACAAAAAATCCATACCCAACCATTCTAGCAACTTAATCATCATCCTAGGGTTGGGAAAAAAATTCACTTGTATGTTGGTTATCAAAACCCTCCATATCCTGGTAACCAGGCTCCTTATTATCATAACACTCCTTATCTAGGAATTTAATTACCCATTTCTCTGGCTATTCATCCTTACCCAGTTCATCCTCCTCTAGACTTTAATCAGAAGTTTCCTTCTATGGCTACTCTTGAATTACCTTATTTAACTTGGCTTAACAACAACCCCATCGCTCATTCACCACGATGGTTGATTATTCCCACCAAATTTCTATCCAATATCTCAAAATTCAATGGGAATCCTAGAGAAGACACATCAGTGCATGTCATGATATATCATCTATGGTGTTCATCCAACTCCATCAATGATGATTCTATTCGATTTCGTCTTTTCCAATGAACGCTTACAGGTAACACATCTAAATGGTATATTGAATCTACCTAGAGCATCGTTTCACGATTTAAGTACTTTACCCACCAGTTTCCTCACATATTTCCAGTTTCACATCATATGAAACTGGAATGGAACTATTGACCAACTTCCACAATCATATTCCACTCACATTTCATATCGCATTCATGAGTGGAGGAATCATTGCTGGTTGGTCAAGACCTTTATTCCTAATTAGTTATTAGTAGAATGGTTCGCCAAATCCCTGTTAGCTCATATAATAGAAGATGTTTCCAAAGGTGGACTCATGAACGAAGAGCAAGTCATTGCTTGTGCTAAATATTTAGACCTAGTTTATACCCAATCAATAATTCTCTATGATAAGGTACCAAACACTGTGCGACCTTCAAACATTGTTCCTCTTACACCTAGTAAATAATATCATGCTACTGATGGAATTATTTTTTTTTCCAGTTCGCAGTCGACAAGTAAACCATCTGGTAATGCTCTTGTCGCTCTTGCTCAAAACCCACAATCACACCCTCCTGTGCATTCTACTTCCAAGAAAAATACAATTTCATATGATAAAGGGAAATCTTAACAGCAAACTATAAGAAAGAATAAAGGTAAAGGTAAGAAAAAGAGAGATCCCTCACCACAATATAAACAAAAAAATTCATCTTCTGATGAGAAACAAAATCCTCGATACCCTTGCTTGATTTGCAGCAAGGATCACTTTACACATGATTGTTGCACCGCTCTAAATTGAATCATTTCTTAAAACATCCACTTCTCCCGTTGTGTTGACCAACGTATTTCCCAATCATGAGACTCGTATGGTTTCCTGGGACCCCTCTTCCTCTAACATAGTTTTGATGCTTTCCTCCTTAAAGCTAAGATCTGATTTTTTGGTGGCCACTCGGAACAAAGACTATGGTAATGTGAATCCATAAAATGATGAAGCTATTGATCATGCTAAAGTGCCTCAATAACTTGGTGTAGTTCCAAGACATCAGAAGGTAGACCATAAAAAATTGGTCGCTTAGAAAGATCAGAAGTCGAAAATATAGATTCATGACTAGATGAGTCAATAAATATATCACAACAACCATGATCAGAAATTTCAACATTGAAAACAAAGGGATCCTCATGATATTATGAATCATAGAGAGGGGAAGATTGAAAAAATTAAATTTCACCCTTTTTTTCTTCAAAATGATCAGATGATGGATTAGAGTGATCAAGAAGAGAATATTTCTCCTCTCTGAGTATAGATGTAAAACTCACATTCCACGAGTCCTGAGTTTGATAAAAATTAAGATCATGAGAAACTGATTCTTTGAAATATTCAACAGGTCTGAGAGAATCGTGGAAAATGTAAGGATAATGAGGGATAGGTGAAAAAGGAGAAAGATCAACTTTCATAATAGATTCTTGTTCAGAAATAGAATCCCACACATAGTCATTGTAAATGATATCGAAATTTGGTTGGTGAATAGTAAATCCATCCTGAGTGTGATCCTGAAAAACATCAGAATAAACAATTGAAATCAATGGAAACAACATCTCACAATTGGAAGGACCAAAAGAACTGACATATGAAGGGTGAGGAGAAAGAACATCATCATAAAATTCAGATTCATGGTCAAAAATTGTATTTAAATTCGTGGGGTTGGAGAATATGGTGGTATATGAATGATGAATTCTCAAGGTCTCCAACCTCAACCTGCATAAATGGAGCTATTGTATGAGAAGAAGACAAAGAGTCACTTAGAGCAACAACTTCCTTCATCACATATTTCAGAGATCCATAACCCATATATGTTGGGAGACTTTTGAAAGATTCATATTCATTTGGATTCATTGAAATGTGAACAAGGAATTGAAACTTCTCTTTCATTAAGTTATAATCAATATCATATTCAAAAAATTCATAAAAAAAGGGATAAAATGATCGTGAAAATCATTAATAGATTCATCACGTTCTTTTATTAGATGCATGATTTTCTTATAAACAAATTTTTAATCATTCATGTCAAAGGCATGGTAAATATCCTTTACAATATGTTTGAATGAGTGTATAAAAGATGTTGGAAATGTATAACACCATTCCTTAATGTGCGATTTGAACATGAGAATGAACAACCTGCAAGAAGTATCCTCACAGTGAGTATTATGTTGAGTGAAAATTTCAAGAAAGTGAGCGGTGTGCTTGATAATGTTTGTTCCACCCTCACCATCAAACCTCATATTCGACAAGTCATTAATTATCCCTGAGGGAACTTTCATATTTTTAGTTCTGTAAAAACATGTTGGGGTTAAGATATGGGAAGATTCCATTAAAAGATAAGAAAAGTTAAAACATACTTCACATGCTCTGCTTGTCATCTGGCCCTCCTTATAGCGCCAAAAATTTTGACGGTGCCGGATGCACAAATACTTAGGGGTTCTCCCTGATATTAATTCCTTATTAGACCTCACACCATTTGGATTAGGATCCCCATCTAGTATATGGTCTGGTTTCCAAAGCAATGGGTTTCAATGATGTTCCTTGGATGCAATAATGCATAGGTATTTGTGACTTTGGTGAAACAAGTTTGTGTCTTTGTGGAGGGTCAAGGTGATGCATTCAAGGTTCTAACACAACAAGGGGAAAATGAGTGAGCCCTTTATAATCTTGTAATAGTACGTAGCTTGAAAGGAACACATGAGCATAAAAGACATCACAGCTAGCCTGCAGAATAGTTCACAAGTTAACCATGATGGAAATAAACAATAGCACACATTCAACAATTATTTGTACTAATGAAAAATAAATAGTTCATAATAATTAGCATAAGTGAAACAAAATATATTGCAAACATAACAAGAATAGTCCTACTATATTCAAAAGATATGGATGAAAATGTGTTGGCGCTGAGCTTTTATTAAAGTGAACATTCCTAGCATACATATACCATTGACGAACCACTAGTCCCAATAGTGGATGATGAAGTCCACACCTGCTCCTCCAAAGAAATATATTCCCTCTACGCTACGGAGAAGCCATGGCTATCAACAAAAATCCCAAACTTGTGATATTAACCCTAAGCCTAGCCAAAATCTTGGCTCCAAAATTCACTTTACATGAGTTATGAGGATATATTTATGAAAAAAAGGGTGACCATTCATCTCCCTTTTATGACTCTTGGACTTCCATCATGACTCTTCAAATTCATTACAATATGACTCTTCACATTCCACAATTTCCCCTTGGAATTTCACTTACAAATTAATTACAAAAGAATATTACAATATACGCATACCCATTGGGTAGCGCCAACTTGAAAACCTAATAAGAATAAACAAGTTAAGATTGAGTTTGGGGAAAAACCAACTCAACAACTTCAACTTGTTGTTTCTTGGTCACATAATGGTGCCAATGTTTATATTGTGTGATGGCTTCCCTAAACTGTGTGATGGGATCAGTCTGGAAGGGGACTTCTAGCCCCCAAGGCATCTAAGTACATTGATTTGAAATCGGTCTAAGTTTCCTTATTTAGTAGGAGAAACATAGTATTGATTTGGACAAGGCCACCAATGTACTTCTACATGTTCTACCTATTCACTTCAAGATCTTCCTTGGTATTTATCTGTCTAAACTGCTCCAACTATTCTTCAATCACCTACCTGACATTATTCTTGTGTTTGGATTTAGTGAGTGAGCCAAATCATGGGATCTTGTGCAATTTCACCATGAAATCCATGCTATTTTAAAATCGTGAATATGACGCATGAATGTTGGAAATTAATGAGGAGAGTTTTTTTTAATTCTAGATGAACATCCTAAGTTTTTCTTTCTCCAACTCTCCCTATTTCCTTTGTTTTCTTTCCAAATATGAGTGGTGCCCCTTTGTATTGCATGGGCCATTCATGCATGGAAGCAATAGCTATTTGAGCAGCCTTGAGAGCTTTAACATGATCTTTAAAATTTTGTTGCAAGCCATGCAAGTGGATAAATTCATTATGCATGGTGACAAGCTCCTCATAAAGGTTTCACATGGTATCTCCCAATGTTAATACTTCTCCAAGTATGGCTTCCTTAAGTTCTTCGAGATATACTTGTGCGGGAGTTGCGTTTTGGACCTCTGCTTAGAGTTGTTCAACTTCTTGCCTCGTAGCCTATAAGTTCTTTACCAACTATTTTTTCTCAACCATTAGATACTTGTGTTTGAATTTTCTTCTCCTGCAAAGGCCAATTTAGTTTCGAAAATGACATTTGGATTCCTTCAAGTGTCTATCACAATCGCCCTTTCTATGATGAATGTAGGAGATGCAAGATCGTTTGGAAAATGTTTCTTCCCTTCTTGTATATGTTGGAAATATGATGCAGAGTGTTGTCCTTGATGGCAACCCACTTGATGAAGATGATGGCAATCTACTTAATGAAGTTGTTCTTGATGCATTAATGATGTAAATCTGATGTTCTACAAGAAGCGCACAAGTACCAGAAAAATAAATATCAGCATGTGCAAGAATAATGATGAAAAGTGTGTCTTAAGGCATACGCGGGTTTGTCTAGGAGAAGTAGCGTATGCACGCGGAAAAGTACGTGCCAAGTCGCGTATTCTCAATTGCGCTCTAAATTTTTAAAACCAAGGGTTACTACCATGGTATTGACCCATTGTATTGAGCGCTGGGTTGTCTATTTGATCCCGTCCATGAATACCATCGGAGGCGATGTGGTTTTGGCTCATGGTATTGAAAAAGGGTAAACCTATATAAGGAGAAGAAAATCATTGTGCAAGGTGGGTGTATGAGTCTGGGCTTTGATGAATACTTCACTCTGAAGTATATCTGTATGGGTAAACCCTGTTCCTAATTGATAGATCTGAATCTATGATGCTCCTATGAACATGATGAAGGCTCAAGATCTCTAGATCTAGAAATGGTGAATGTCAAGGATGATCTGAAAAGAAGTGAAGAAGACCTGGCGCAATCCTGTTGAAGAGTTTGAAGAAATCTAGGTAAGTTTATAGACCTAGTCTGTACTGCAAAGTTTATCTTTTATAGATCTATACGCAGGTTCGTTTCATGAAAAGCGCGTGTATACGCGGGTATGTGGAAAGAAAAGCGCGTATGCGCAGTTAGGGTTTTCTTTGGAAAATGTACTGAAGTATACACGGGTTCGTCTTCTGGAAAGCGCGTATATACGCGGGTCTGATTAAATAAAAGCGCGTATGATTTCTGATCTAATGGTAGCTGAAGGTTGAATGTGTTTCTGCATATCTATTCTGAAGTCTGGGTTATATCTGATATTCTGGTTACAGTGGTTTTCACTGTTCTGTTTGATGCTTTGGGAAAAGGTTGTTTATTGACAAGTAAAGGGTTGTGTTGGAGCTGTTTGATCCAGTTTGAAAATTGATGAAACGTGGTATGCAGTGGATCTGAGGGTTGAAGCCTTCAGTATGAAAGTGGAAGCTTTATGCCAGTAGAAGCTGGTACTCATATCAGGGGGTAGTAGCTCCCTTCCAGGAGAGGCTGGTGAACGAGTGCAGGGGGTTGTAGCTCCCTTCCAGGAGAGGCTGGTAAACGAGAGAAGGTTGTAGCCTTCTGCAGGTGGGTGCCTGCGTGCTGGTTTGAGTCTGCACCAGTACATGATTGTAAGAAGTTTTCTTAATAATAAATTTTGAAGGCTGAAACGACGGCAGCGGTGGTTTTCTCCCGAATTGGGTTTCCACCTAAAAATCCCGGTGTTCATGTGTGTTGCATATGTGTGATGATTATTCTGTTCTGTCTGCACCTGTTTACTGTTTCTGAAATATCTGATGAATGAATAATGCAATGATCTGAGTTAAGATTCAAACACATAATTAGATCTCTGGGCATACGCGAGTTCGGTAAAGGATATCCGCGTATATACGCTAGTTTCCTTCAGTAAAGTAGCGTATGGTTTTTTACAAAGGAAAAAGTAAAAGTTTGATTGTCTGCACGAAAAACTAATTCACCCCCCCCTCTCAGTATTTTTCCCAACAATTGGTATCGGAGCAGGTCCTTCTGAAAAGGCTTAGCCGCTAGAAGGAAGATCAAGCAAGATGAGCAATCATGAGGGAACAACATCTATCAAGCCCCCGCTCTTCAACGGAAGCAATTTAATCTTCTGGAAAGTGAGGATGAGATCCTATCTTCAGTCTATGGGAGCAGATGTATGGGCCATTGTTGAACAAGGATATCAGTATCCAGCCACTACACCAATAGATCCAACTGAAAGGAAGAATTATGAATCAAACGCAAAAGCGGTCAATGCTATAACAGGAAGTCTCACTGAATAAGAATTTGTCAAAGTCATGCAGCTGAATATAGCAAAGGAAATATGGGACAAAATAATTCTAAGTTATGAAGGCGACGCAAAGGTAAAAAGTGCAAAACTCCAAACTCTCAGAATTGAATATGAAAATTTAAAGATGCATGGTGATGAGAGTATTGCCAGTTTCTTTTTACGTATCGATGATGTTGTAAATCGTATGAGAAATCTGGGTGAAACAATATCCGACACTACTTTGGTTGAGAAAATTTTACGATCGTTAACGGCAAAATTTGAATCAAAATTTTCTGCACTTGAAGAAAAATAAGATATTCAAAATCTTTCCTTGGTGCAACTTCATGGCATATTGACTGCATATGAAATGAGGAGAGGAGGACCATCTGAAGTCAAAGAAGCAGTTTTTAAAGCTTCTACAAAAGGGAAAGAAGTTCAAAAACCGGAAGGATCAGGATATATCTCAGAAAAAGATGAGGCAAACTTTGTGAGAAGACTCCAACTACGAACCAGAAGATTCAAAGGTAAGCTTCCTTTAAAATGTTTCAATTGTGGAAGAGTTGGTCATTATGCTGCAAAATTTCCTTATAAAGAAACATCTGCTAAAGAGAAAGAAGTAGCAAGAAGGAATAAGAACCGATCTAGCTCTAAGAAAAGCTACTATACAAATGAAGACAGTGATGGGTTATCTGATAGTGAGGAAGAATGTGAACAAGATCTTAGACTTCTCATGGCATTTGAAAATAATTCTAGAGACGATAAGGATGCTTGTGTGGATGCCTTAGATGACAATGGTTTTCCTGATCAAAACAATCAACTCAAAATATGCTTGGAAGAAAGTAAAATAATCATAGAGACTCTGAAAAGGCAAAATGAAGAAGCAAAGAAACATAATGAAAAATTAGAATGTGAAGTAGTAAGTCTAAGAAAATAACTTGAGAAAGTAAAGACTCTGAATCTTAGATTTGCTAAAGGATTTGAAACCTTAGATGAGATTATCAAGGTTCAACGTTCTCCTCTTATCAAGACAGGTCTTGGATATACCGGAGAATCTTCTCAGGCTTCTGCACCAAATTATCTAAAAGCAGCTACAACTGGTTTACTTCATTCAGCCACTCAGCAAGGGAATAAAGAATCTTTACAGGTAAAGCATGATCATCACAATACAAGGGATATCTCTCAAAGAAGCAACAATCAACAGGTAAATTCAAATAGAATATTTCATGATCGCAGAAATTTCTACTTCAATGGACAATGTTTCTCATGTCACAATTTTGGTCATAAAGTTGTTCAATGTGTTGCATATAAAACCATCATGACAAGAGAAGCAAGAAAGAAAAGGATGGATATTAAACCAAAGAAGAACACCTATAACAAATTTTCTCCTCTTAAAAATGAAGTTGAATGTGCTTACTGCAATAACTTTGCCCATGAAGAATCTGAATGCAGGAGCAAAGTCCAGCCAAAACAGCATTCTCCCTCAAGTTCCAAAGTATGGAAAAATAAGGAATTACAGGTTGAAAATTTTGGAATAGCGTTATTTGCAGAAGGTGAAGAAAATCAATGGTACATTGATAGTGGGTGCTCAAGACACATGACAGGTGACAAAAGCAAACTTCTTGCATATAATACTCTAGAAAAAGAAAAGAAAGTTACATTTGGAAATGATACTCCTGCTGTAATTAAAGGAAAAGGGTCCGTGTTTCTAAAAGAAAAGGTGAAGGCTAATGATGTCATGTATGTGGATGGATTAAGGCATAACCTGTTAAGTGTAAGTCAAATGTGTGATCAAGGAACATAAGTTGTCTTTAGTTCAAAAGAATGTGTGGTTCGTGATCTTGATATAGGTAAAACTATTATAAAAGGGAAAAGAACTCCAAGCAACCTGTATGTATTGAAGAACTGCAAAGATCAATGTTACTTGAGCAAATCTTCAGAAAATTGGCTATGGCATAGAAGGCTGGGGCATCTGAGCTTCTCTCAAATCAACAAAGCAAGCAGACTTCAAGTTGTTCGTGGTCTTCCCAATATTAATCTACCAGAAAGCATCATATGCAAATCTTGTCAATTCGGTAAGCAGACCAGAGTACGATTTAATGCCAAAGAAGGATCATCAAGTAAGCCTCTTTAACTCATTCATACTGACATATGTGGACCTATGAGGAAAAAGTCACCACGTGGGGAAGAATACTATATCTTATTTATTGATGATTACTCTAGAATGTGTTGGATCGAGTTGATTAAACACAAAGATGAAGCATTTGAAAAATTTCAGATCTTCAAAGCATTGGTAGAAAATGAATTAGATCTAAAAATCAAGTGTCTTAGATCTGATCGAGGAGGAGAATATACATCAAATGAATTCTTTGAATTTTTTGAACAACATGGCATAAAAAGACAGTTCTCTGTAGCAGGCACTCCACAACAAAATGGCGTAGCAGAAAGAATGAATAGAACAATTCAACAAATGGCTAGAGCTATGCTTGATGATTCTGGAACTCCTGACATGTTCTGGGAGAAGCAGCACATACAGCAGCAAACATTCTCAACAAGTCACATGTTCGGGTAAATAGTGACAAAACTCCATATGAACTCTAGTATGGTAATTCTCCCTCTGTGAAGCATTTTAGAATTTTTGGAAGTAAATGCTTTATCAAAAATAATGATGAAAAGCTTGGAAAATTTGAACCTAGATCAGATGAAGGGATACTTCTTGGTTACTCATCTACAAGCAGAGCATACAAATGTTACAATAAAAGGCTTCGAAAGATTGTTGAATGTATTGATGTTGTTATTGATGAGTCTCCTGCAGCTCCTAAAGAAGAAAAACAAGCAATAGAAGAAGATGATGGTGATTTTTGTCCTTCTACATCAAATGGAAATGATATAGACAGTGGATCCAATGAAGAACCTGAAGATGATTTATCAGAGAAAGCTCCATCCAGATATGTTCAAAAGAATCATCCTGAATCTCAAATTTTGGGAAACAAGGAATCATGTGTACAAACAAGGAGGACTCTTGTGGGATCTTCTAGCTATTTGGCATTCCTATCCAGAATTGAACCCCAAAATGTCAATCAAGCTAGCAAAGATGAATGTTGGATTCAAGCCATGAATGAAGAACTTGATCAAATTGAAAAGAATCACACTTGGGAATTAGTACCAAGACCTCATGACAAAAATTTCATTGGAACTAAATGGATATTCAAAAACAAGTTAAATGAGAATGGGGATTTATAAGAAATAAAGCTAGACTTGTTTGCAAGGGGTATGCTCAACAAGAAGGTATATATTTTGAAGAAACTTTTGCTCCTGTAGCTAGACTTGAAGCCATAAGAATGTTTCTTGATTTTTCAAGCTTCCAACAAATCAAAGTTTATCAAATGGATGTTAAATCTGCTTTTCTCATTGGAGATCTAGAAGAAGAAGTTTATATAAAAACAACCAGAAGGATTCATTTTTGGAAATGATGAGAATCTTCTTTGTAGACTTAAAAAGGCTCTATATGGTCTCAAACAAGCTCCAAGGGCATGGTATTATCGTCTTGATAAATATCTTCATCAACAAGGATTTTCAAAGGGGTCTGCTGATAGCAACTTATACACAAAGGTTGAAAATGATAAACTATTGATTGTGGTTGTATATTTTGATGACATAATTTTTGGGAGTAATGAATAATCTATGAGTAAGAAATTTTCTTCTGTCATGCAGCAAGAATTTGAAATGTCTTTACTTGGAGAACTAACATTCTTTCTTGGCTTGCAAGTGCATCAAACTGCAGATGGTATAGTCTTATCACAAGCAAAATATCTTAAGCAAATTCTGAAGAAGTATGGCATGGAAGAATGAAAACCTGTAAGTACACCAATGATAACCGGATGTAACCTCAGTTCTCATGATGATTCTCCCGCGGTGAATCACCCAGAATACAGATCAATGATAGGAAGCCTACTTTATCTCACTGGGACTAGACTGGACATTATGCATGCAGCTGGGATTGCTGGACGATTCCAAGCTAATCCAAAAGAGTCTCATCTTCAGGCTGTCAAAAGAATATTCAAATATCTGCAAGGAACTCAAGACTTTGGACTATGGTATCCAAAGAATGTTGATCTTACTCTTCATGCTTACTCTGATGCAGATTGGGATGGAAATGTTGATGATCGAAAAAGCACAAGTGGTGGTGCATTCTATATGGGGCCTCGATTGGTATCTTGGTTCAGTAAGAAGAAAATTTCTATTGCCTTATCTACTGCTGAAGCAGAATATGTGGCCGCTGCATCTTGTTGCACTCAACTCCTTTGGATGATGCAAACCTTGGGAGATTTTCAAATCAAATGTACTTCTCCTATCTCCATTATGTGTGATAATACAAGTGCCATCAGTATCTCAAATAATCCTATTATGCATTCGAAGACCAAGCACATTCCCATCAAGTATCAGTGATACATGAACAAGTGCTTCGAACAACAGAATCGATTCGAACAAAAGGTGAAGTTGGAGTATGTTCCCTCCAAAGAACAAGTTGCTGATATATTTACCAAACCTCTGCCCAGGGAAGCGTTCGAATATCTCAGACAGAAGCTGGGAGTAGTCTCTGTTGGGAAGAAAATCAGAACTGCTTAAATTTACAAGATCAAATTGAATACGTGGGTTTCCTGAAAGACAGTCGCGTATATACACGAGTTTATCCACATAAAGCCGCGTATGGTCAGTTGCTAACAATTTTTGGTTGGGGTCAGCATTTTACAGCACATCTACAGCACTGTTTGATATCTCTGATGCTGTATGGTATCTCTAGTGAAGTTTTATCTCTTATATTTCTGTCTCATTCTTTGATATTGGGTAAAGATGCCTTGATGATCTTTTGTTGAAAAGTGTTTAGGATGCACAAGCTAAGGGGGAGATGAAGGAGGAAACTGATGTACAGGTTCAGGGGGAGCAATAGCCTTGCTGGGTATTATGCATTGCTGGCTTATGATTCTGATAGTGGTCATAAAAGGTCATATTTGTAATTTGATGAAAAAGGTCATGTTGAGAACTATGATGACAAATTGTAATATTCATTCATGTAAGGACATGTTCAAATTTGTAAACCCACTTGATTGGGTAGTTGAGTCAAAATGCGTAAACCCTTTTTGGTTGGGTATTTTAGTCTCTTATGTAAATCCACTTGGTTGGATCCTTGATGTATGTATGAGTCCTTGGGGATAGGAAGGTCATAGAGTCATGTACTTCATTGAAACATATGTTTGAACTTTCAACATGAACTCAGGGGGAGCATGGTAACTTCAGTACATATCAGATCTGCAGAGCGCTTCCTTCTACATGAGGAGAAAATCCTTGTGTTGGTTTTGATCCGCCCTTTTCCCTTGATGTCAAAGGGGGAGAGTGACATGTCATTGTATTCTTAATGTATCTATCTGTTGTGGTGATCAAACACCATCGTGGTTTCCATCAAGTCTAAAGGGGGAGATTGTAATATGATGCTGAGTATTGTCCTTGATGGCAACCCACTTGATGAAGATGATGGCAACCTACTGGATGAAGTTGTCCCTGATGGAATATGTATTGATGAATGATGTAAATATGATGGATATACAATGAGAACAGAAGGTATTGATGGAAGCAATGTCAGCATGTGCTAGAACATGATGAAAAGAGTATGTCTCAAGGCATACGCGGATTTGTCTAGACAAAGTAGCGTATGCACGCGGGAAATAATGTTCCAAGTCACGTATGGGAAAAAGCGCTCTAAATATGTAAAACCAGGGGTAACCACCATGGTATTGACCCATTTTATTGAGTAATGATTCATCTATGTGACCCCGCCCAGGAATACCATCGAAAGTAATGTAGTTTTGGCTCATGGTATTGAAAAAGGGTAAACCTATATAAGGAGAAGAAAATCATTGTGCATGGTGGGTGTGAGACTGGTCTTTGATGAATACTTCACTTTGAAGTATATCTGTATGGGTGAACTCTGTTCCTAAATGATAGATCTGAATCTATGATGCTCCTATGAACATGATGAAGGCTCAAGATCTCTAGATCTAGAAATGGTGAAAGTCAAGGATGATCTGAAAAGAAGTGAAGAAGACATGGCGCAATCCTGTTGAAGAGATTGAAGAAATATGGGTAAGTTTATAGATCTGGTCTGTACTGCAAATTTTATCTTTTGTAGATCTATGCGCAGGTTCGTTTCATGAAAAGCGCGTGTATACACGGGTATGTGGAAAGAAAAGCGTGTATGCACAGTTAGGGTTTTCTTTGGAAAATGTACTGAAGTATATGTGGGTTCGTCTTCTGAAAAGCGCGTATATACGCGGGTCTGATTAAATGAAAGCGCGTATGATTTCTGATCTAATGGTTGCTGAAGGTTGAATGTGTTTCTGCATATCTATTCTGAAGTCTGGGTTATATCTGATATTCTGGTTACAGTCGTTTCACTGTTCTGTTTGATGCTTTGGGCAAAGGTTGTTTATTGACAAGTAAAGGGTTGTGTTGGAGATATTTGATCCAGTTTGAAAATTGATGAAACGTGGTCTGCAGTGGATCTGAGGGTTGAAGCCTTCAGTATGAAAGTGGAAGCTTTCTGCCAGTAGAAGTTATCAGGGGGTAGTAGCTCCCTTCCAGGAGAGTCTGGTGAACGAGTGTAGGGGGTTGTAGCTCCCTTCCAAGAGAGGCTGGTAAACGAGAGAAGGTTGTAGCTTTCTGCAGGTGGGTGCCTACGTGCTGGGTTGAGTCTGCACCAGTACATGATTGTAAGAAGTTTTCTTAATAATAAATTTTGAAGGCTGAAACAACGGCAGCGGTGGTTTTCTCCCGAATTGGGTTTCCACCTAAAAATCCTAGTGTTCATGTGTGTTGCATATGTGTGATGATTATTCTGTTCTGTCTCCACCTGTTTACTGTTTCTGAAATATCTGATGAATGAATAATGCAATGATCTGAGTTAAGATTCAAAACACATAATTAGATCTCTGGACATACGCGAGTTCTGTAAAGTATATCCGTGTATATACGCTAGTTTCCTTCAGTAAAGTAGCGTATGGGTTTTTAGAAAGGAAAAATTAAAAGTTTGATTGTCTGCACAATATACTGATTCACCCCCCCCCCCCCCTCTCAGTATATTTCCCAACAATTGGTTTCAGAGCAGGTCCTTCTGAAAAAGCTTAGCCGCTAGAAGGAAGATCAAGCAAGATGAGCAATCATGAGGGAACAACATCTATCAAGCCCCCGCTCTTCAACGGAAGCAATTTAATCTTCTGGAAAGTGAGGATGAGATCCTATCTTCAGTCTATGGGAGCTGATGTATGGGCCATTGTTGAACAAGGATATCAATATCCAGCCGCTACACCAACAGATCCAACTGAAAGGAAGAATTATGAATCAAACGCAAAAGCGGTCAATGCTATAACAGGAAGTCTAACTAAATCATAATTTGTCAAAGTCATGTAGCTGAATACAACAAAGGAAATATGGGACAAAATCATTCTAAGTTGTGAAGGCGACGCAAAGGTAAAAAGTGCAAAACTCCAAACTCTCAGAATTGAATATGAAAATTTAAAGATGCATAGTGATGAGAGTATTGCCAGTTTCTTTTTACATATTGATGATGTTGTAAATCGTATGAGAAATCTGGGTGAAACAATATCCGACACTACGTTGGTTGAGAAAATTTTACGATCGCTAACGGCAAAATTTGAATCAAAAGTTTCTGCCCTTGAAGAAAAACAGGATATTCAAAATCTTTCCGTGGTGCAACTTCATGGCATACTGACTGCATATGAAATGAGGAGAGGAGGACCATCTGAAGTCAAAGAAGTTGTTTTTAAAGCTTCTACAAAAGGGAAAGAAGTTCAAAAACGGGAAGGATCAGGATATATCTCAAAAGAAGATGAGGAAAACTTTGTGAGAAGACTCCAACTAGGAATCGGAAGATTCAAAGGTAAGCTTCCTTTCTAATGTTTCAATTGTGGAAGAGTTGGTCATTATGCTGCAAAATGTCCTTATAAAGAAACATCTACTAAAGAGAAAGAAGTAGCAAGAAGG